>CM031599.1:106054736-106057236 GCA_018398815.1 Conus ventricosus
GACCCATCACGTGGGACAGAGATAAGTTAAAACCCTCAAAACTGACCTAGGAGTGTCCTCATCATGGTACAGAGATAAATTAAAACTCTCAAAACTGACCCAAACTGCCCATCATGATGGAACAGAGGTAAAACCCTCCGAACTAAAACCTGATCCAAACTGATCATGATGATGACACAGATGTAAAACCTTAAAAGAAGAAAAAAAAATGACACAAACAATCCTTTATGATAATACAGAAGCAAAGCCATCAAGACACGAAACATCCACCATGTTAACACAGTGTTTTTACATCAAAATTAAAAGCTGACCCAAATCACATCGTGAAAGTACACAGTTAAAGCAAAAGCTTACAACCATCTATGATCACAGCAACCGCCAAATATAATCAAAAACTGAACCTGACCACCCTGGCAGACTGGCATCAAACAGTATGACCTGATGAACATTCGTGTCTTTGAGAGGGTTACATCACCATCGCTGCAGGTGTCTCTCTATGGCCTGCTTGATGGAAGAAGACGTTACATAAGGAGAAGCACAATTGTTACTGTTCTGTGAGGAACTGTCATGTTGGAATTGATGTTTTTATCATTGTTTCCATTTCTAGCAGCCATAACAAAACTATTTCACAAAAAATGCTGAACGAAAAGGAAAAAGGTACTTCGTTCTGTGTGTTGGTAGACAGAAGACAGTGACTGGGTGTTTTTATTGCTGGTTTAGCCATGAAAGTTTGCAAAATTTAGAAAGAGAGGGGTTAGTTGCTGCCAAGGACATAGACAGAAAAGCACAGGACAAGACACTTTGTTTGTCTATGTTCTTGGTGGTAACTAACCCCTTCTCTTTCTAAATTTTGCTTCATTTTCCACCCTCAGTCACTCCGTTTTGAAACATGAAATTTTGGCCAACAGGACTTTCCAACTGCTGGAGGTTGAAAGAGTTTGGCATGATACAAAATATGACATCCAAAAAACATTAATGGAAAAGGAAAACAGTACCCATTTCTGCGTTTTCACTTGACTGCTTTCTCAAACATCAGACAGCACAGCACAAAAAGTAAAATGAAACTGTGAAAATATTAATTTCCATAAGCCATTAAAATATGGGGACATAAGAAATAAAGGAACATGATTTTATGTTGAAATTCATACTGAAACATTAGAAATAAAGGATTATTTCATGTTGAAAATCATACTGAAACATTAGAAATAAAGGATTACTTTATGTTGAAAATCATACTAAAACATTAGAAATAAAGGAACATGATTTTATGTTGAAAATCATACTGAAACATTAGAAATAAAGGAACATTTATGTTGAAAATCATACTGAAACATTAGAAATAAAGGATTATTTCATGTTGAAAATCATACTGAATCATTAGAAATAAAGGAACATTATTTTATGTTGAAAATCATACTGAAACATTAGAAATAAAGGATTATTTCATGTTGAAAATCATACTGAAAACATTAGAAATATAGGAACAATACTTTATGTTGAAAATCAAACTGAAACATTAGAAATAAAGGATTATTTCATGTTAAAAATCATACTGAAACGTTAGAAATAAAGGAACGATACTTTATGTTGAAAATCATACTGAAACATAGAAATAAAGGATTATTTCATGTTGAAAATCATACTGAAACCTTAGAATAAAGGAACATGATTTTATGTTGAAAATCATACTGAAACATTAGAAATAAAGGATTATTTCATGTTGAAAATCATACTGAAACATTAGAAATAAAGGAACATTACTTTATGTGAAAATCATACTGAAACATTAGAAATAAAGGAACATTACTTTATGTTGAAAATCATACTGAAACATTAGAAATAAAGGATTATTCATGTTGAAAATCATACTGAAACATTAGAAATAAAGGAACATGATTTTATGTTGAAAATCATACTGAAACATTAGAAATAAAGGATTATTTCATGTTGAAAATCATACTGAAACCTTAGAAATAAAGGAACATTATTTCATGTTGAAAATCATACTGAAACATAAGAAATAAAGGAACATTACTTTATGTTGAAAATCATACTGAAACATTAGAAATAAAGGATTATTTCATGTTGAAAATCATACTGAAACATTAGAAATAAAGGAACATTACTTTATGCTGAAAATCATACTGAAACCTTAGAAATAAAGGATTAATTTATGTTGAAAATCATACCGAAACATTAGAAATAAAGGAACATATTTCATGTTGAAAATCATACTGAAACATTAGAAATAAAGGAACATTACTTTATGTTGAAAATCATACTGAAACCTTAGAAATAAAGGAATGATACTGTATGTTGAAAATCATACTGAAACCTTAGAAATAAAGGAACATTATTTTATGTTGAAAATCATACTGAAACCTTAGAAATAAAGGATTATTTCATGTTGAAAATCATACCGAAACATTAGAAATAAAGGAACATTACTTTATGTTGAAAATCATACTGAAACCTTAGAAACAAAGGATTATTTCATGTT
>CM031599.1:106062236-106087236 GCA_018398815.1 Conus ventricosus
ACATCATGTACTATGTCACTACCCTACCTGCACATCATGTACTTATGTCACTACCCTACCTGCACATCATGTACTATGTCACTACCCTACCTGCACATCATGTACTATGTCACTACCCTACCTGCACATCATGTACTATGTCACTGTCCTACCTGCACATCATGTACTATGTCACTACCCTACCTGCACATCATGTACTATGTCACTGTCCTACCTGCACATCATGTACTATGTCACTGTCCTACCTGCACATCATGTACTATGTCACTACCCTACCTGCACATCATGTACTATGTCACTACCCTACCTGCACATCATGTACTATGTCACTGTCCTACCTGCACATCATGTACTATGTCACTACCCTACCTGCACATCATGTACTATGTCACTGTCCTACCTGCACATCATGTACTATGTCACTGTCCTACCTGCACATCATGTACTATGTCACTACCCTACCTGCACATCATGTACTATGTCACTGTCCTACCTGCACATCATGTACTTATGTCACTGTCCTACCTGCACATCATGTACTATGTCACTACCCTACCTGCACATCATGTACTATGTCACTGTCCTACCTGCACATCATGTACTATGTCACTGTCCTACCTGCACATCATGTACTATGTCACTACCCTACCTGCACATCATGTACTATGTCACTGTCCTACCTGCACATCATGTACTATGTCACTGTCCTACCTGCACATCATGTACTATGTCACTGTCCTACCTGCACATCATGTACTATGTCACTGTCCTACCTGCACATCATGTACTATGTCACTACCTACCTGCACATCATGTACTATGTCACTGTCCTACCTGCACATCATGTACTATGTCACTACCCTACCTGCACATCATGTACTATGTCACTACCCTACCTGCACATCATGTACTATGTCACTGTCCTACCTGCACATCATGTACTATGTCACTGTCCTACCTGCACATCATGTACTATGTCACTGTCCTACCTGCACATCATGTACTATGTCACTACCCTACCTGCACATCATGTACTATGTCACTACCCTACCTGCACATCATGTACTATGTCACTACCCTACCTGCACATCATGTACTATGTCACTACCCTACCTGCACATCATGTACTATGTCACTGTCCTACCTGCACATCATGTACTATGTCACTGTCCTACCTGCACATCATGTACTATGTCACTGTCCTACCTGCACATCATGTACTATGTCACTACCCTACCTGCACATCATGTACTATGTCACTGTCCTACCTGCACATCATGTTCTATGTCACTGTCTTACCTGCACATCATGTACTATGTCACTACCCTACCTGCACATCATGTACTATGTCACTACCCTACCTGCACATCATGTACTTATGTCACTACCCTACCTGCACATCATGTACTATGTCACTACCCTACCTGCACATCATGTACTATGTCACTGTCCTACCTGCACATCATGTACTATGTCACTACCCTACCTGCACATCATGTACTATGTCACTGTCCTACCTGCACATCATGTACTATGTCACTACCCTACCTGCACATCATGTACTATGTCACTGTCCTACCTGCACATCATGTACTATGTCACTGTCCTACCTGCACATCATGTACTATGTCACTACCCTACCTGCACATCATGTACTATGTCACTACCCTACCTGCACATCATGTACTATGTCACTGTCCTACCTGCACATCATGTACTATGTCACTACCCTACCTGCACATCATGTACTATGTCACTGTCCTACCTGCACATCATGTTCTATGTCACTGTCTTACCTGCACATCATGTACTATGTCACTACCCTACCTGCACATCATGTACTATGTCACTACCCTACCTGCACATCATGTACTTATGTCACTACCCTACCTGCACATCATGTACTATGTCACTACCCTACCTGCACATCATGTACTATGTCACTGTCCTACCTGCACATCATGTACTATGTCACTACCCTACCTGCACATCATGTACTATGTCACTGTCCTACCTGCACATCATGTACTATGTCACTACCCTACCTGCACATCATGTACTATGTCACTGTCCTACCTGCACATCATGTACTATGTCACTGTCCTACCTGCACATCATGTACTATGTCACTACCCTACCTGCACATCATGTACTATGTCACTACCCTACCTGCACATCATGTACTATGTCACTACCCTACCTGCACATCATGTACTATGTCACTACCCTACCTGCACATCATGTACTATGTCACTACCCTACCTGCACATCATGTACTATGTCACTGTCCTACCTGCACATCATGTACTATGTCACTACCCTACCTGCACATCATGTACTATGTCACTACCCTACCTGCACATCATGTACTATGTCACTGTCCTACCTGCACATCATGTACTATGTCACTACCCTACCTGCACATCATGTACTATGTCACTGTCCTACCTGCACATGTACTATGTCACTACCCTACCTGCACATCATGTACTATGTCACTACCCTACCTGCACATCATGTACTATGTCACTGTCCTACCTGCACATCATGTACTATGTCACTACCCTACCTGCACATCATGTACTTATGTCACTGTCCTACCTGCACATCATGTACTATGTCACTACCCTACCTGCACATCATGTACTATGTCACTGTCCTACCTGCACATCATGTACTATGTCACTGTCCTACCTGCACATCATGTACTATGTCACTGTTCTACCTGCACATCATGTACTATGTCACTACCCTACCTGCACACCATGTACTATGTCACTACCCTACCTGCACATCATGTACTATGTCACTGTCCTACCTGCACATCATGTACTATGTCACTACCCTACCTGCACATCATGTACTATGTCACTACCCTACCTGCACATCATGTACTATGTCACTGTCCTACCTGCACATCATGTACTATGTCACTACCCTACCTGCACATCATGTACTATGTCACTGTCCTACCTGCACATCATGTACTATGTCACTACCCTACCTGCACATCATGTACTATGTCACTACCCTACCTGCACATCATGTACTATGTCACTACCCTACCTGCACATCATGTACTATGTCACTACCCTACCTGCACATCATGTACTATGTCACTACCCTACCTGCACATCATGTACTATGTCACTGTCCTACCTGCACATCATGTACTATGTCACTGTTCTACCTGCACATCATGTACTATGTCACTACCCTACCTGCACATCATGTACTATGTCACTACCCTACCTGCACATCATGTACTATGTCACTACCCTACCTGCACATCATGTACTATGTCACTACCCTACCTGCACATCATGTATTTTGTAATATGGTCTCTAGAATCTAACTCAGCATCACCAAGATCACTCAACATCATTCTAGATGTCTCAGGTCATCATAGTTTGCAAGCCTTCAGATTAGCATGCCTTTTTTTCACAGCATGTTTCCCCAGCAAACAATACACATGTAAAAGAGAGGCCTTACAGCCATTTGACTTGCATGCCATGAACACAATCTGTTTCCCCAGCAAACAATACACATGTAAAAGAGAGGCCTTACAGCCATTTGACTTGCATGCCACGAACAGCATGTTTCCCCAGCAAACAATACACAGGTAAAAGAGAGGCCTTACAACCATTTGACTTGCATGCCATGAACAGCATGTTTCCCCAGCAAACAATACACAGGTAAAAGAGAGGCCTTACAGCCATTTGACTTGCATGTCATGAACACACATCGCAATGGTTAAGTATTTCAGAAATCAACCAGGACGGTTCTTTTCTGTTTACTTTGAAGAGGTTGTATCAAACGCTCAAAATCTCCAGGTAGGCATAACATGGAATTTGTTTTAACATCAATATAGAACATCTTATTTATTTGATATATTCATTTTTTATTTTTCAGAGTAGCACACGTTTTCTGTCAAAACATGAAATGTGTAATACATTGGTATAGTTTTTGCAAAGAAACAAGTAAGACCATTTCATTTGCTGCTTTCATACGAGTTCACTTACTTTAATCTCTGGTCTGACTAAACTGAATTTTGCAAGGACAGTCAGAATGTGGTCTGTGTTACTTCTGTTTCCGTTTATCACCTGGTAGAAACTGCATTGAGAAAAAAACCGCAATGCCACAATTGTTTTTTGTACATATCTATATTTAACATCTAATTTTAACAGATCACAACAAATCAGAAAATGTCAATTCACTGTTACTGAAAATGTTACTGCAATGTGATCTACAGACACAGCATTAACCGTTCTGTGACTTCTTCATACAATGGCTGGCTGGAAATATCTGATCATTCTTTATTGTTCTGCTGTGACCTGTGCATGTAACTGCTGAGAAAATGGCAATTTTAAAATTAATGACAAACATGCACCCCCCACACACACACAAATGTGAGTGCACATGCAAGCTTGAAACACGATGATTATGCAGACTCACTCTATTTACACATAAGAGTCAAAATTAATTCAAAGGGGAAGAAGCACCTCCACATCAATTCTGCACAATTTCTAATGTTTCATCGTGGTCATCGCCTGCGTAGGTCTGTTGTACTGCTGACCCATGCATGACTGGCAGTGTGGACTTCAAACCTATTCTTTTTCCTACACATGTCACAAGGAAACTTGCCTTTAAATCTATTCTTTTTCCTACACATATCACAAGGAAACTTGCCTTTAAACCTATTCTTTTTCCTACACATATCACAAGGAAACTTGCCTTTAAACCTATTCTTTTTCCTACACATGTCACAAGGAAACTTGCCTTTAAACCTATTGTTTTTCTACACATATCACAAGGAAACTTGTCTTTAAATCTATTCTTTTTCCTACACATATCACAAGGAAACTTGCCGTTGAGCACTTCATAGACACACACATCAAACTATGTATATCATATGTGACTTTTTGTAATACAAATTCAAACGTCTATGTAACATTTTGCAGATAAAAACAACAACAAAATTCCTGTTAATCTGAATAACAGGTCACAACCATGTCTGCACTGTGGTTTGACTTGCTCTGAAAACTCTCAGATGTAGGCTACTCGATAGACCATCTGCACTGTAGTTTAACTTGCTCTGAAAACTCTCAGATGTAGGCTACTCGATAGACCATTCAATTGACTGCGACTGTCCAAACAATGAGAAATAATGAATTATTAATACACTGTTATTCATTGTTATGAATCACTTCAGTAAAGTAGGACTACACGATTTATCATTTATCATAAACTAAGCAAGTGGAACCAAAAGAAAGTAGCAAAGAACGGTCTTACTTGTTTCCACGATAACAGATCTTTCTACAAATTATATGACTATCGTATCACAGGTTTGATGTTGTTCGAAAACAACAGGAAGCAGGTGCTGATCATGGAATATCAGGAACGGACGCACAAAATAAGATACATCATCTTAGGAGTAGGGAGAAGATGTTGTGAGGCACACGTGAAACATGCCTGCATTGAAAAGCCACACCTGTCGATCAAGGAAAGGAAAACTGACAGCAGCCTTACACACCGAGTCTACTGGCACTAGGTCACTGGCAGTATACATGTCCTCCACCTTCCCCATCTCTCACACTAATGCTGCGTCTGGGGCGCTTTAAATGCATTAGACTTTTGTCACACAAATAGAATCTGTATACCTCCGTCCTCGTTATCCCACCCACTTTCAGCTGCCTATCCTCTCACCTCTCCATTAATCCTGTGGGGTGTGTCCATCACATGTCCATCAAAATAAGTCCCAGCCTCTCCTGATATTTTGACATGTATAGTTTGGAATTTTGATTTGAGGATAATAGTGCTCAATCTCGTTTTGACTTATAAAAAAAAAAACCTGTTAAACCTTAACAAACACAGAGATCTCAGGGCTATGATTTTCATGGTTCCTCCTCGCTACTGGAATTTGAGAGTGCATCAAGGACCCTACACAGGCCAGCACCAACAGATTTCAGGCCTTTCAGAAAATTGTCCACCTGTTCACTTTCCTTCACCCCGTAGCGGCACCAGGTGGCAAAATGTTCACAGTTGTCATACAGTATGTTGTATCCCACATGGCCGATGCGTTCCAAGGCACTGCGAACTATTTCCCTCTTTGGAAGGGGTCTGCACAAAAGAAAAAGAAAGAACTCTGTCACCACTGCCACAGACTTGACTTGAGTCATGTGTTTTTGGCCAGTATGTACTGTCCACTGTTTTTAGAAGTGTTGTGAAAGGCTTCTAGTGTAACTGACTTGGATAAAACAGACAGTTCAAGTTGTAATGTTGTCACAGACTTCCAGTGTAACCCACTTGGATAAAACAGACGGTTCAAGTTGTAATGTGACAGACTTCCAGTGTAACTCACTTGGATAAAACAGACGGTTCAAGTTGTAATGTGACAGACTTCCAGTGTAACTCACTTGGATAAAACAGACGGTTCAAGTTGTAATGTGACAGACTTCCAGTGTAACTCACTTGGATAAAACAACAGTTCAAGTTGTAATGTGACAGACTTCCAGTGAAACTTCCATATGTGAGAGAGTGTTTCACGCGCCTAGCAAGCGTTGTTGAAAGTGCTCTCCAGTGAAAGTGATTTTTCTGACTGAAAGAGGAACATTTGTGTGTAGTTTTGGTACCTACATGTGTGTGAAGATGCCGCCGTCAGTGTGGTCTAGATTTTGGTTCCTGTTTTTCTTGGATTTTATCAGAATCTTCAAGTTTGTGTTTCTGCTATCAGTATTTCAGCAAATCAATCAGAACTCACCTGAACTGTTTCTCAGCCAGCACCCCTGTTGTATCAACAATAGCTGCTCTTGTGAGCACTACTCAAACAGCTCAATCCCAAACTGGCCTCCTGACCCAGTGCCACTGTTCTCTTGTGAGCACTATTTCAACAATTCACCCTCCTGACCCACTTGACCTTCTCACTGTGCCTAGCCTTCAAAGTGCATTTGCACCTCAATACAGCAAAGACAAGTTGCTTTCACTGCGTGGAAAGCAACTCCACAGGATCCTACACTTGATGCCACCTTGTTTGAACTTGGCATCAAGCAGCGAGTGAAAGCCAGGAGATCCAAGGCAGGGGGAGGAGAAAGCAGAGAATGATTCCAGTGCTTGTGCTTGGTTCTGACATCCCTGTTAGGACCCCGGATACTGTACGTGCTGACTGCTGGCCGCTATCTTCTGATGAGAGGGTCGCTACTCCATTGAGCTATCAAGGTCTAGGGATGTCAACGGTACTACATCTCCTGACGTCATCGACTCTGGCAGTGCATCATCACCTTCCTCGCCAGTGTTGGCGCCGGTGCCCCTCAGCCCAGTGTCCAGCGCCTTGGATGCTGAGTCTGCGCCTCTTCCTTTCGCCGACGTCTCCCTCAACTCTACAGTCAGCAGTGAAACGCCGGTTGTCCCCATTTCTTCCGGGTGTCGGGCCTTGTGACGGACACTCCTCGTGGGCGGCAGCCTACCAACCTTATTGACATCAAGTCATCGTCACGTGATCGGCTGTCCGTTGTGTCTTTAACGCACAATCGGTGGGAAGAAGTCCAAGCGCATTGACATTGTGGAGTTTTATCCGTGATGAGAATGTGGATATTATGTTTCTGACCGAGACATGGCTGAAGACTCATGGCGATGAATCCAAGCATGCGGACCTTACTCCTGCGGGTTACTGTCTCAAGTCTCTTCCTCGAGCTACGAGGCGGGGGGTGTGGCCGTACTGGTAAGAGAACACTTTCCCGTCGTGATCAGTACATCTTTCTTTTTTGCCCATAACAGTTTTGAGGTTATCCAGCTGACTTTGAACACTCCAGTTTATGTGCATTTCTTCTGTGTGTATAGGCCACCCCCCAGCAAAGAAAACAAGTTGACTGATACTATGTTCTATGCTGAATTTAGTGATATGTTAGCCACTCTTCAAGGGATTGTTGTCATTGTTGGTGACTTTAATTTTCATTATGATAAGCCTGATAGTTACAGTATTGTGCGCATGGTGGACATTTTGTCCACTTTTGGTCTGAAGCAAGCTGTTTCAGAGCCCACCCACAGGTCTGGTCACATCATTGACTGGTGCTGTTTCGTCCTGATGACAATGTTTTCGTTCATGTTATGTCTCTCAAAACTTGACTTCTGACCATTTTGCTGTTCTGTGTGACTTGGATGTGCGGCGGCCGATGCAGCAGCCAGAGTATCGAAAGGTTAGAAATCTCCGTGCGATTGATTTGACTGTGTTCAGGCATGATGTAGCTGCTCTGGCTGCTGCGTCGCCCACGCCATCCGCTGATCAGTTGTGTGATGAGCTCCGTTCCATCCTTAGACGATCAGTGCCCCAGCAGCGCAGCGCAAGGTCCCTCGGCGTCACTCCACTCCGTGGTATAATGCTGTCGCTTCTGACTCCGTGCTTTAAAGCATGACAAGCGACAAGCTGAGCGGCAGTGGCTACGCTCTGGTTTGGTCATTCACAAACAAATTTTCTGTTCGTTAAAACACAAGATAAATCGTCTTGTCGACAAGGCAAAGACTGTGTATTTCAATGCAAAGATAAATGCTTCTACCACTTGTAGGCAGTTGTTTTCAATCACAAACACGCTAATGAATAAGACCCGTTGTACTGCTCTCCCTTCTTCTCCAGTCTCGTTATTACCTCAGAGGTTCTGCGACTTCTTTGTGTCCAAGGTGTCCGCCATTCGAGGCAACATTGACATGTCAGCCAGTGCAGGTGTTCCTGTTAATGACGTCCAGTGTCCTTCAGTGGTACCCCCCTCCTTCAGTTCAGCCCGGTTGAGGCTAGCACGGTCCTTAAGACCATCCGCAGTATGACCCCTACCTCCTGTGACCTTGACCCTGTTCCTACACCTCTCTTACTTGAGTGCATTGATGACATTCTCCCTGTCCTGACACAGATGATCAATGATTGCTTCCAGTCCGGCACCTTCCCTAGTGTTTTTAAGCAAGCTATAGTTAAGCCGCTTTGAAGAAGCAGGATCTGGACCCAAACAAGCTCAGCAATTATAGACCAGTCTCCAACCTTTCATTTCTTTCGAAATTGTTAGAGAAGTTAGCTTTGCAGCAGATGCTGGAGCACGTGTCTAGGTATGACCTTTTGGCGCGTTTTCAGTCTGCGTACCGTGCTCATCATTCCACTGAAACCGCTCTCCTCCGCGTTCTAAACGACCTTCTTGTTGCTTCGGACGATTCCAAAGTTTCCCTTCTCACGCTGTTAGATCTGAGTGCCGCGTTTGACACCATAGATCATGGAATTCTTCTCACCCGTCTCAGACACGTTTTTGGCATTGATAACGTAGCGCTTTCTTTCCTGCAATCATACCTCTCTGGACGTAGGCAGACCGTTTCGATCCAGGCTTTTTGTTTCTAAACCTACACCTCTCAAGTTTGGAGTTCCACAGGGCTCAGTTCTGGGCCCTCTGCTGTTTCTACTGTACACACAACCACTTCCCAACGTAATTGATAGTCATTCAGTCTCTCACAGTGAATTTGCTGATGATACTCAGCTCTACAACTCTTCTTATCCCAATCAAATCCATAGACTTCTTTCTACCAGTGAAAACTGCATCTCTGACGTGAAACGGTGGATGACCCAGAATAAGCTCCAACTTAATGATTCAAAGACAGAAGCTCTCCTGGTTGGCGGTAGGGGTGAATCGGACCAGGCCCTCAAAATCACTATTGGTCACAGCGAAATAGCAATTCTCCACATCTGTAAGGAACCTAGGAGTCATGTTTGATGAAGATCTGTCCATGAAACCTCATGTAAACAAAGTTTGTCAGGTAGCGTATCACGAGTTAAGGAAAATTAGCACTATTCGCCACTATCTTTCACAACAGGCCACTCAGACTCTTGTTACTTCACTTGTTCTGTCTCGTCTTGACTATGGAAATTCTCTTGTTGCCGCATCCCTGACACTCTGCTAAACAAGCTCCAAAAAGTTCAAAATAGTGCTGCTAGGTTAGTTTTTAGATGTCCCAAGAGAACTCACACCACTCCACTCCTTCGAGCCCTGCATTGGCTCCCCATCGCCCAGAGAATAGATTATAAACTTAGCATTATGTGTTTCAACGTCATCAACCAAACCGCACCGCACGCACTCAAAGAAATTCTCACAGTCTACACCCCCTCTAGATCTCTCCGTTCATCTACTGACACAAAAACGTTCAAGGTTCCCCGACGCAACAAGAAAACTCAAGGACAGCGTGCCTTCTCTTACATCGGCCCTATAACATGGAACAGCCTGCCTCTCCATGTACGAAATTCTAATTTCCTGACACAGTTCAAAAGCTCCCTTAAGACCCACCTCTTTCGATCCCGCCTTTCCCGCTCACTAGTGAATGCAGCTGCTTGCTTTGCACATGTACATAATGACTGATTTTGATGAGTGTTATACATTATTGAGTTTCAGACACCTTAACCATGTACAGTTAGTTATCCTTGTATATTTCTTATCCCTTATTTTATTACTACTTTGTATTGTGAGTGTGTGGATTGTGAGTTTTGTGAGTTTGCTACGTATGAGTATATATGCACGAAATGCCATTGTAAACGCCACGAGCTTCTTGACAAGAAGGTGTGTGCGTATAAATAATCACTATTATTATTATTATTAAACTCACTTGGATAAAACAGACAGTTCAAGTTGTAATGTTGTCACAGACTTCCAGTGTAATTCACTTGGATAAAACAGACGGTTCAAGTTGTAATGTTGTGACAGACTTCCAGTGAAACTCATTTGGATAAAACAGACAGTTCAAGTTGTAATGTGACAGACTTCCAGTGTAACTCACTTGGATAAAACAGACCGTTCAAGTTGTAATGTGACAGACTTCCAGTGTAACTCACTTGGATAAAAAAGACCGTTCAAGTTGTAATGTGACAGACTTCCAGTGTAACTGACTTGGATAAAACAGACAGTTCAAAGTTGTAATGTTGTCACAGACTTCCAGTGTAACTGACTTGGATAAAACAGACAGTTCAAGTTGTAATGTGACAGACTTCCAGTGTAACTGACTTGGATAAAACAGACAGTTCAAGTTGTAATGTGACAGACTTCCAGTGTAACTCAATTGGATAAAACAGACAGTTCAAGTTGTAATGTTGTGACAAACTTCCAGTGAAACTCACTTGGATAAAACAGACAGTTCAAGTTGTAATGTTGTCACAGACTTCCATGTAATTCACTTGGATAAAACAGACGGTTCAAGTTGTAATGTTGTGACAGACTTCCAGTGAAACTCATTTGGATAAAACAGACAGTTCAAGTTGTAATGTGACAGACTTCCAGTGTAACTCACTTGGATAAAACAACCGTTCAAGTTGTAATGTGACAGACTTCCAGTGTAACTCACTTGGATAAAAAGACCGTTCAAGTTGTAATGTGACAGACTTCCAGTGTAACTCACTTGGATAAAACAGACCGTTCAAGTTGTAATGTGACAGACTTCCAGTGTAACTGACTTGGATAAAACAGACAGTTCAAGTTGTAATGTTGTCACAGACTTCCAGTGTAACTGACTTGGATAAAACAGACAGTTCAAGTTGTAATGTTGTCACAGACTTCCAGTGTAACTGACTTGGATAAAACAGACAGTTCAAGTTGTAATGTGACAGACTTCCAGTGTAACTGACTTGGATAAAACAGACAGTTCAAGTTGTAATGTGACAGACTTCCAGTGTAACTGACTTGGATAAAACAGACGGTTAAAGTTGTAATGTGACAGACTTCCAGTGTAACTGACTTGGATAAAACAGACAATTCGAGTTGTAATGTTGTGACAGACTTCCAGTGAAACTGATCTAATGATGATAATAATGATAATGAGGACAATTCTATACTACCCATCCTAACAATGTCGGCGACAGGGCGCTTTACAAGTTTTAACAATTCAACATCTAAAAAAGTATATAAGCACAACACACACACACAATTCTGTGTTCACGAGTTGTAAACACACGCACGCACGCACGCACGCACACAGCACACTCACGTACACACACGCACACACACACACACACACACACACACACACACACACGCACACACTGGAACATAATGTTGCATACATAAACACACTATATGACCAATAAACAGCTTATTTGTACAGGAGCTAAGTGTGCAAGTGACATGTAGTAATTTAGTAATAATTCAGGTGGTATCCTGCAACTGGCATTTGAACAGATACGTTTTAAGTGCAGACTTGAAAGTCTGGAAGGAAGGGGCATGACGTAGATGGAAAGGTAGTGAATTCTGGAGTATTGCCGCAGAAAATAAGAATGCTCTAGAACCATACTGCTTTTGGTTATATGAGGGAATTCGAAAAATTCGGTCATCAGAGGAAGAACGGAGGGACGTGTAGGAAAATTATTTCGAAGCAATCAGAGAGATAGGTAGGCGGATAGTTGTGGGGCGACTGTTGTACCACGGCGTGGCTCTGTCTTCCCTGACTATAAACTGATGGAGAGGGGCGTGTCTGTCGAGCAGGTTGCTCAGGAAGAGTTCAGATCGGATAGAGACATATCAGATGTTATTAGGCAGTCTAGTTCCGATTTAAATTTAGGGTTGTCAATCTTATGGATGGAGCGGATGAGGTTGGTGCTTAATAGGTTTTTTTAACATTAAGCTCACAGAGGACAGACACATGATCAGATGTGAGGTCATGGCATACATTAGTGGACAGTACAATATCATTGTGGCTAAAACATAATAATAATAATGTTTATTTGTATAGCGCATATTCCATAAAAATGCTCAACAGCGCGTTACATTTAAAAAAAAGCAAACGGTAAAAATAGGAAATAAAAGTCATGCAAAACACACACACACACACACACACACACACACACACACACACACACACACACACACATACACACACACACACACACACACACACACACACACAGAGCGTGCGTACATGTACAAAGCCTCGAGATATCCAATGCTAAAACAAATCGCACTGCGTTCACAATTAAGACATTGTAATATGTACAATAATAATAATTTAAAAACAAATCACACGAGAAATTTCACAAAGTCTCCCTCTCATAAATCCTCTAAAAACCATTCCTCTCCTTCACACTTACAGTCACACCACACACACACACACACACACACACACACACACACACACACACACACACACACATTCATCTAATATCACGATTAGTGGAAAGACGTTAAATAAATCACACACACACACACACACACACACACACACATTCATCTAATATCACGATTAGTGGAAAGACGTTAAATAAATCACACACACACACACACACACACACACACACACACACACACACACACACACAACACACCTCTAACACTCACACATGCAAACATGCATGCACGCACACACACATACACACCTTCACAGTACTGGTCTAGGAACATAGGGGCAGGACAATAAATCTGACTAGAAAGGACTTGCACATTACAGTTTCTGGGATAGATAAGTTTGAAAGAGGTAGGTTTTCAGGTGCCGTTTGAACGTTGAGAAGCAGTTTGTTTTCCTAAGAGACAGGGGGAAAAGGTTCCATTCATTTGGGCCAAAGACAGAGAAGGATTTGTTACCAAAAGCATCAAGAAAAAGCGAGGAACAGTCAGCAGTGAGGTGTCAGAAGGATGGAGTGTTCAAGAAGTTTGTGTATCTGCAGGACATTGGAAAGATATGGTGCATGTTTCTCATGATAGATACACTGGAAGCAGAGACAGGCAACTTATATTGAATTCTGGCCTTAACAGGTAGCCAATGGAGAGTTCTGAGGAAGATTTTGCGGTCTCACGTCTGGGCTTGCAGACAACAAGGTGAGTCACATGATTCTGTATTGTTGAAGTTTATTTAGTTGATTGTCGGGGAGACCACAAGAAGAGAGTTACATGGTCTATCTGGAGAGTATGAAGGTCAAGAATATGACTTGGATATAACCACATACCAGTTCTGCTTTTATCTTAATAACAGGCTTTCCTAACAGTCTAAAAACATATCATATATTCAACCAATTACAAATTACACATCTGACTTTATGTCCCACTGTAATATTGATATTACCGCTACACCAGAATTTCCTACAGTACCTCCAATGTCTCCTTGGGAGCACTTTAACGCTTCTTTTGATTACAAATACACTGTGTTACAGAACAGTGATAATGAAGTTCATAAACACTTAGAAAACAGCTATCCAAATCATTTAAAAGTGTTTACAGATTGGTCAGTAATGGAATCCTGACAGTGGTTCTGGTTATAATTCCAACTTTAAACGTCAGGAAATCATTTTATTTAGGTAAGGAGTTTTCAGTCTATACTCCCAAAATTTTATGCAGTACTGAGGCTTTGACTCTATGATACACCAATTGTGTTCTATAAAATTTAAAAAGTGTGTTGATTCCGTTTTGTTTTTTAAAAATCTGTTTTTTAAATGGGAAACGTTGGGGCTGTAAAAGCAAAAAAAGATTTTTCTTTTTTTAAAAAAAAACAAATTTTCTGCGTTTTTTATTAACCCCTAGGGCCCCCTAAAATTCATTTTTGTTTGGGAAAAACCCTTTTTTTACAGTGAATAAAGGGAAAAGAAATACAGACAGATTTTGCCCAAAAAAAGAACAAAAAGAAACACTGAAAAATTTTTAAACAATCCCCTTTAATTTTCCTTGTGATTTTAAATTTAAATTATGGACAAGAAAAAACATAAGCAAATCTCAGGTTTCCCAAAAAAGGCAAATTTACCATCGTGCCCAAGGGACATTGTTTGATTGATTCAAAATTAAGGGTGAAAATTTGGGAAAACCCAAATAAAATTTTTATGTATTTAAATTTTGTGGCCGAGAAAACATATCTGCACTCTTTTGTTTGAAAAGTGCAGTTTCCCCGGGGGCTATCAGAGAAAAGTATTGACAAAACAAAATTTGGGGGAATTTGATACTGCTTATATGGTTTCCCAAAAGCTCTCAAATCGCCAAAGGTTTTTTTTCGCAGTCACAGGGTTTCAAAATTTTTTTTTTGAAAAACCAAAAATTCTGGGGTACCCCTAAAAATTTCCCCAATGTAAAAATGCAAATATCAAAATGTGGGTTTTAAAAACACAAAAAATGGAAGATAATTGGGGTGTGGAGGATTGGTTGGGGTTTTTTGTTTTTTTAAAAAATTTTTTTTGTAATAAATTCCAAAAATCTTTTGGCGATGGAAAAACCCTTAATTAAATAACCCCCTGAACTGAACCCGGGAAAAGAACTGAACCCAAGGCTTTTCCCGAGTAACTATGTGGAAAACAGACATTTTTCCCTGTTAACCCCGTGACAGAATTTCAAACCTTAACCTGAACCGGGTTTCAAAACCTTAACACGTGACAGATTTTCATACACAACACCGTGACAGATTTTCAAGCATTAAAACTGTAAGCCGATGTTTTATAAACTTTGGAAAACAACCTTAGTTTCTGGCTGACAAGTATTTCAACCCCAAAATGGGCCCGGGCAGTCCCGCAGGGCTTTAAATAAAATACTTGGACACACTGCCCCGAATGTACTTTGGGGACTTTAATAACAAAACTTGGACAAAAAGCTGACCTAATTAAAATTTTTGGACTTCAAAAAACCCTTAATTGGAAAACCCCGCTGAAACCCGAAATTACTTTGGTGGCTTCAATAACATAAATTGACACAGCTGACCTGAACTGTGGGGTTACTTTTTGGTTTACTTTTAATAACTTTACTTTTGGCAAAACAAACCCGAAAAAGTGCGTTCTTTTGGGGACTTCAAAAACATGACTTTGGACACAGCTGAAACTGAAAAGTAATTTGGTGACTTCAAAAACATGCCTTGGGCACAGCTAACCGAATGACTTTTTTTGACTTTAAAAAACATGGGCTTTGGGCACAGGGGAACTTAATGAAAAATTTGGAAAAAATAAATAACATGACTTTGGGCACAGCTACTGAATCTGCCCAAAATTTTTTTTACTTCAATAACATACCCTTGGGCACACGGGCCTGAACTTGCGTACTTTGGTTACTTCAACAACATGGGTTTTTGGGCACCGCTGACCTGAAAATGGCGTACTTTGGGGATTTAATAACATTACTTTCCCACTGACCGAATGTACTTTGTTTACTTCAATAACATGACTAGGGCACAAACAAACCCAAATTTGCTGTAATTTGTGACTTTTTAAAAACAAGAAATGGGCACAGCGGGCCTGAAAGTTTCTTTGTGACTTTAACAACCAAAAACTTGGACAACCAGCTGACCCCAAAAAACTTTTGGGGACTTTAATAACATTTAAATTGACCCCCAGCGAACCTGAACTGTGCGTACTTTGGGGACTTCATAACATGACTTGGACACAGCGAAACCCGAACTGTGCTGTACTTTGGGGACTTCAAAAACATTACTTGGGCACAGCTGATCTGAACTGTGCGTACTTTTGGGGACTTCAATAACATTTACTTGGGCACAGCGCCTGAATGTACTTTGGTGACTTTAAAAACAACCTGGGCACAGCTGACCCCGAATTTACTTTGGTGACTTCAATAAAATTACTTTGGGCACCCCCCGTCTGAAAGTTTCTTTGGTAACAAAAAAACATACTTGGACACAGCTGACCTGAATTTTGTGCTGTACTTTTGGAAAATTTAATAACATACTTTGGGCACAGCAGACCCCAACTGTTCAGACTTTGGTACTTCAACAAAATGAATTGGACACAGCGACCTGAACTGTGCCTTACTTGGGAACTTCAATAACAAAACTTGGGCACAACTGACCTAATTAAAATGGTGACTTTAATAACAGACTTGGAAAACCCCCTGAACCGAAATTTTTCTGTACTTTTTGGGGACATTTAATAACATGACTTGGCACAGCGATTTAAATGTACTTTGGTGCCCTTTAAAAACATACTTGGACACAGCTGACCTGAAAAGTTTAAAATTTGGGGGACTTCAAAAAACCTTACTTGGGCCAATTAACTGAATGTACTGTACTTTGGGACTTCAAAAACTTTACTTGGCCCCACTGACCTGAATTGTCTGTAAATTGTGACTTTAAAAACAGACTTGGGCCCACTGACCTAATGTACTTTGGGACTTCAATAACATTAAATTGGACACAGCTGACCCCAATTTTACTTTTATGACTTCCCAAAAACTTTAAATTGGACACCGCTGCCAAAAGTACTTTGGTGACTTCCTTTAAAATGACCGACAAAGCGACCTGAAAATTTCTTTGGGGGACTTCAAAAACATTACTTTTGGGCCCCAGCTACCTTAATCGTGCTGTACTTTGGGGACCAATAACATGACTTTACAAAACTGACCTAATCTTTCTGTACTTTTTGGGGACCAATAACAGACTTGGGGCACAGCTGACCTGAACTGTGCGTAAATTTTATTTCTTCAATAACTTTACTTGGCAAAAAGCTGACCTAATCGGCTTTCTTTTGGGGACTTAAAAAAAAAGACCCTTGGGCACAGCTGGGCCTGAACTTTGGGGTACTTTGGGGACTTCAAAAACAAGACTTTGGGCACAGCTTTACCTTAACTGTGCTGAAAAATTTTGGGAACATCAAAAACATGACTTGGACCCAAAACTTACCTGAATGTACTATGTGCCTTTTAATAACTGACTTTTGGGCACACGATCAAATGTTCTTTGGGACTTTTAAAAACAAGAAATTGGACACAGCTGACCTGAAGTACTTTTGGTGAAAATTTAATAACCTTACTTGGACACAGCTTTACGAAAGGGACTGTACTTTTGGGACTTAAAAAACTTTACTTGGACACAACTGACATGAAAATTTTGGGGTACTTTTTGACTTCAATAAAAGGAAATGGACACCGCTGATCACAAAAAACTTTGGGGACTTCAATAACAATTTACTTTTGGGCCAAAGCTGACCAAAAATACTTTGGTGAATTCAATAACATAAAATTTGGGCACAGCTACCTGAATATACTTTGGGGACTTCAAAAAATGACTTGGACACAAACTGACCTGAAAGACTTTGGGGCTTTAATAACATGACTTGGCCACAAACTTTACCTGAACTTGCTGGGACTTTGGGGGCCTTTTTAAAAACTGACTTGGGCACACTGACCTGAATTACTTTGGGGACCAATAACCCTACTTGGGCAAGCTGACCTAATGTACTTTGGTGACTTCAATAACATTACTTGGAAACAGCTACCTGAAAATGTTCTGTACTTGGTTTACTTCAAAACATGACTTGGGGCACAGCTGACCTGAAGGAAATTTGGTGAATTCAACAAAATGACTTGGACACACTGACCCCGAATGTACTTTGGGGACTTCAATAACATGCTTGGACCACGACCGAAAATGTGCGTTTCTTTTGGGGACTTCCCAAAAACATTACTTGGGCACAGCTGACCCGAATTGTGCGTACTTTGGGTGACTTTTAATAACATGACTTGGACCCGTTTACCTGAACGGGGCGAATTTGGTGACTTCAATAACCCGACTTGGAACCAAAAAGCTGACCTGAATGTACCCTTTTGGGGACTTCAAAAACGAATTTACACAGCGACCCCAATTACTTTGGGGACTTTTAACAACAGGGCTTGGGCACAGCTGACCCGAACTGTGCTGTACTTTTGGGGAAATTCAATAAAAAACTTGGACACCTGACCTGAACGTGCTGTACTTTGGGGACTTTAATAACAAAACTTTGGGCAAAAGCTTTACCTTAATGTACTTTGGTTACTTTTTAAAAACATGACGGACACAGCTGATCTGAAAGTACTTTGGGGCTTCAAAAACATGAAAATTTGGGCACAGCTGACCTGAACTGTGCTGTACTTTGGGGACTCAATAACATGATTGGACACAGGCCCGACCTGAAAATTTTCTTTACTTTTGGTTGACTTCAATAACATGGGCTTTTTACCAGCTTACCTGAACTGTGCTGTACTTTTGGGAACTTCAATAACATGACTTGGACACCGCTGACCTGAAAAGTACTATGGGGGAAATTCAATAACAAGACCCTTTGGGAAACAGCTGATCAGAAGTCCTTTTGGGGACTTTCAATAACATGACGTGACAAAAGCTGACCCGAAAGTACTTTTTGGGACTTCAAAACATAAATTGACACAGCCCGATCTGAAAAGACTGTACATTTTTTTTTGGGCTTTTAAAAAAAATTAAATTGGACCCACTGACCTGAACTGTGCCCTTAAAATTTTGGTTTACTTCAATAAAAATACCCCGGGCACAGCTGACCTGAATGTAAATTTGGGGACTTCAATAACAGACTTGGACACGCTGACCTAAAGGGACTTTGGTTTACTTCAATAACAGCCCTTGGGAAAAGCTGACCCCAATGTAAAATATGGTGACTTTAATAACATGACTTGGACACAGCTGGGCCCCGAATGTACTTTGGTGAAAACCAAAAACCCGCTTTGGGCACAGCTAAACAAAAGTACTGAAATTTGTTTACTTCAATAACCGACTTGGGCACAGCTGACCCCGAATTGTGGGGGTACAAAGGGGACTTTTAAAAAAAAAATAATTGGACACAGCAGACCTGGAAAAAATCCCCAGGGGACATCAAAATTTTGCCTTTGGGCACACCCCACCTGAAAATTTCTTTGGTGACTTTTAAAAAACAAACTTGGGCACAGCCTTTTTCCCCGAAAGTAAATTTGGGGACTTCCATAACCTGAAATTGGACACACTGGGCCTGAATGGTTTCTTTGGGACTTCAAAAACATGACTTTTGGGCACAGCCCGGGCCGAATTTTTGGGTTGTTTCTTTGGTGAAATTTAATAACAAACTTGGACACAGCTACCTAACCGGCTGTACTTTGGTCCTTTTAAAAACATTACTTTGGGCACAGCGACCTGAACTTTTCTGTACTTTTGGGGGGGTTCAAAAACATACTTGGACACAGCTGAAACCCAACTGTGCTGAAAATTTGGGGACTCAATAACATGACTTGGACACAGCGACCTGAAAATTTCTTTGGTGCTTCAAAAACATGACCTTACAAAAGCTACCTGAATTTGCCCGTAATTTGGGGGACTTCAATAACATGACTTGGACACAGCTACCTGAAATTTTGCTGCCCTTTGGGGAAAATTTTTTTTTTTTTAACCATTTCCCCTCAGCTCGGACCCGTTTTAGGAAAAGAAAGGTTTTTTTAATTTTAGATCCCCCGTTTTGGACACTTAAAGAGCCAAAGGGGAAGTTTTTCAGATTTCCCCTTTCCCGGGCACATGTTTTTATAAACAAAGGAAAATTATTTTTAGTTTCCCCTTCTGGACACAAAGTTAGGGGCAAACTAAGTTTATTTCAGATCGGACGATCCTAAATTTTTGCTTTCCAACCCCAAAAAATGTTTTTTTAAGAGTTGGGAAAAAAATGCACAAACCCCCACAAAAAAGTACACAGGAAAAGTTTGTTGGGCAACACTTTTTCCCTTTAAAATTTCTCTTTTTTAAAAGTGACCAACTGCAGTTCCGTCAAAGGGGAAACCCAAACGAACCCTAATTTATGTGCAAAGGGGCACTCCCTTTAAAAAAAAAAAAATAATCCAAACCAATTTTAGAAAAATCCTATTGATCAAGAGTAACATTTTTTTATTTAAAATGAACTTTCACAATTTCTTTTTCTTTTTCCTTTTCCCCTGAAATCAATATCATAAAGATTATAGAAATTTTGAGAAATCCCCATAAATAAGTGATAAAAACCTTTTTTAAACAAAAAACAATGCCGCTTTGGTTATTTTCTTTAAAGGGTTTAAAAAAATATGGGTAAAAATCTTTCAACATAGATTATGCCCCGCCTATTTTAATTTCATCATTGATTTAAAGCCTTTTCTACTATTTTTACTCAAAAAAAATTGACAAAGATAGAACCAAAAAAAAAATTTTAACTCACAGGTATTTCTCATCTCTGGATTGTTGGGACTTGGCAAAGGGACCTCCCCACCCCCCCCATTCCAGAAGTTGTCAACTTTAAAAACCCTGCTTTTTCCAAAAGCGGACCACGATGGCAAACAAATGACTGTGTCAAACTGGGCCCTTGATACCCTCGTCCAACCCAGAGGATCACAACATATTCATCACCTGCAGCAACAAGTGCACTCATTCTGTAGGGCCTATAGGAGTGTGAAAGCTACACATGATGTACTAATCATGCACACACACACACACACACACACAACCCCACACACAAATGCTCCATCATACATACACATGCTTTTTAATCTTCAAGAATTTCAAAACTGGAAATGATTGAGATGATCAAGAACACACAAACAACACATACACACACAAACAAAACACACAACCAGAAGAAGAACTGGAATAATGTATGAATAAAATCCCACACACAAATCCCCTTTCATCCAACACTGAAGCTGTAGGTAATCACTCAGTCAGAATGGATCCTATCTATGTGTCAATCCCATGTCATCCAACACTGAAGCTGTAGGCAATCACTCGGTCAAATGGATCCTATCTATGGATCAAATCCCACGGACAACTGACTGGCAGTCACACTGAACACCACATGAACAAAGCAAACACTCTGCTATAAAAACAGCAAATAGTAATGGCACATTTGTGGATTGTTTGGTTCATAATTATTTCATCAATTAAACTATTACGCTTCTTTGGTGACTTCTCCTCAACCATTATATTTCAGCAAGAATTCATTTATCATCAACACACTAAATATATTTTAAAAATATGTATATTCTTATCTACATTGCCCGTCAATGAATTTTGTAACAGTAGAGGAAAGAGATGTCAGAAACCCACCTACATAAACAGCCCAGTGGAGTACATCCCCCTGGAAATTCAATCAGTCTCCGACTCCAGCTGGGGCCAGTAGTGGTTTCATTGTGTCTCTGTACTTCCTTAGTCATTGTTTGACTGCCATCCTGCATCAGTCTGCAGTCACACACACAGAATGTTTAACACAAAGAAAAAAAGTCCCCATTCATGCAAATACTGTAACAAACCAAAGTAATACTAGCCTTACCAACTCCTCTGACAACAGTTTCCATGTACATCAATCTGCCTGTCTTTCTCTCTTTCTCTCTCTCTCTCTCTCGCTCGCTCGCTTCTCCCCCCCCCCCCCCCCCTCCCTCTCTCTCACACACACATGCCGCGCACACACACAGCACATGCATCTAGATGTATGACAATCTTCCACAACTTGATGTTGTTAAGAATTTCATAAGAACAAACTTTAATCTGAATTAAAACTTTTTAAACAAGAAAAAAGTACTGGTAATGAACAACAAAATTAAGCAAAGAGGCATGTATACACATATAGAGAAACCAGACCATATTAGGCTGCATACACACACACACACACACACACACACACACACACGCACGCACGCACCCACGCACGCACGCACGCACGCGCACACACACATATGCACTCGCACACACACATGCATGCATGCACGCACACACACACAGAGAAAACTGCATGATTTATTGATTAACTGTAATATTGAATACAAAAGCATGAAAAAAATAACCAACCTTTAATCTAAAGCACTTTTACCCAAACCATCATACACTCCCCCCCCCCCCCTCCTCCCCCCCCCCCCCCCCCCCCCCCCCCCCCCCTCGCTTTAAATGAAAACAGAAAAAAAATGTAATGACTTTTGTTCCATTGCAACATAAAAAGTAGACTAGTTTAATTCATAGGTCCTCATGGTGCATTATTCATTCACAGCAATGAAAATGTATTTCAAATGCATAAAAACAGCATGTACAGTAAGCTGCATCAAATGCATAAAAACAGCATTACAGTAAGCTGCATCAAATGCATAAAAACAGCATGTACAGTAAGCTGCATGAAAACAGCATGTACAGTAAGCTGCATCAATTTTTTCTTCCTGTTTTTTCTTGCCAACTCTTAACTACAGTTTAAGATAAGACAATGTCTGCTGAGTAAAATGAACTCTTGCCAACTCTTAACTACAGTTTAAGATAAGACAATGTCTGCTGAGTAAAATGAACTCTTCTTACATGCAAAAACAATAACAACAAGAACTTGAAAAACACCCACACACAAACAGCACATAATGCAGGCACCAAAATGCATTTACCCTGTCATGCAATACTTCCTTCATTCCCCCAACACCATGCCCACTCTCTTGCATACCCACCCATCCAGCAACGCACGCACACACACACACACACACACACACACACACACACACACACACACACACAGAGAGAGAGAGAGAGAGAGAGAGCAGCTGTTGGTAAGGGGAGACAAAGGGACATCTCTCTGGATGTGAAGAGTGTAGTCTTAAGACAGGATTTGAAGGATGACATTTAGAACTGCAGAGAGAGGGAGTTTACTGCATGTGGTTGGGACCTGGGCAGAAAGAAACATTTGTCAGCGGACTTGGTGTGAAAGCGAGGACGTGGAGGAGACGAATATCCTACACATTGCTATTAACTATAGAGACAAAGAAAATCACCAAGATGAGAAGGAGCCAAACTATTCTCAGAATTGAAAGCAGAGTTTATGATAATTCGTCTTTCAGTTGGGAGCCAGGAAGTAAGAGAAGTATTGGAATGACTTGAATGTATAAAGGTTAGTTGAACAGCATTGTTTTGTATTAAGGAGATGATTCTGTGAACAGTCAGCAAGGAGAAAGTTAACATAATCCAAACTTGGGAGAACGAAAGCTGAAACGAAGGTTTAAGCGGGCTTTAACTTAGTTTAAGAAGAACTCTGAAAATATAGGGAAAATGAGCGAAGGACAAAGTTTATAATAGAGTTTGTCAGAATAGCAGAGGTACGCTTGCTGACTTTGGGACCCTTATAATTAAAAGCATATAATTATCAAAAAGCTTGGTGATTGTCCAGCGACGAGTCACGAGGTGCGTGTGTCACAGATGCAGGACCTCCAGTATGGACAACAGCTTCGAGAGCCTTTGCTGCCTTGAAGACAAAAGGCACACCTTACAACCTTTCACATGTTTCGTAACAAATTGATCTCCATAGGCTGCCAGTATGCTCTGTTTTTTAGGTCCAGGCGGACATCGAACCTGCCCTACCAACTCGCAGTCCTATATATGCTGTTCACCCATGCAGAAGTCCATAAGTCTTGTCGTCAAAATTACTGCAACGTCAATGTCATCAAAAAGGATTTGAAAAGACAGTTGGAAGAAAACAGTACAGAAGATCAGCCAATTCTTAGGTCCAAGAAGGTGAAATTTGACATTTCTGCCAACTGTCTCTTCTGTGGACTGCCTGCTAAAAGCTCTCAGAGAAAAGGTGACCCTGTCTATCTAATCCGAAGCTTCAGTTTCCAGTCACAAATAGAACAACATTGTTTGCAGCGGGGTCCATGTGACAAATGGGCTGAGGACGTTTTGGGCAGAATTAAGGCTGTGAATGATCTTCCTGCTGCAGATGCCTTGTACCATAAGCAGTGCAGTGTCAACTTCAGAACAGCCAAAGGCATTCCCCAAGCATATTCTTCTTCCACTGAGGCCATACATGCTGTCAAAGGCAGACCAGCAGACACAAAACGAACAGAAGCATTCACACAAGTAGCAGAATACTTCAAAGCGCGCTGGTGACCTACTCGTTTTTGAGTGAACCAGTATTTTAGGAAGAAGAAGAAGACTGCCGCAATAGTTTCTTGCTCTCTCTTTCTTTCGTGTTGTTTATCTTTAACTTACCTGTAATGTACCTGTAAGGGATTTGTCCGTACTGATCAGGATTTGTCCGTGAAGGTTGCTGATCACTTTGCTCAGATCAGAAACGTGTAAATAGTTCATGTAAGCTTATTCGTTTGCTCTGGCACTTTCACTGAATCAATACACACACTTCCACAACTTCAACTGGTCATCAAGAAATGAGTCACTGAGAGGTTTCTAGTAACACTGGGAATTCTACCTTGAGTTTCTAACGTTCCTCAGGAACTAGCTGAGTGTGTTGATTTTAAAAATATCTTCTACACGCTTGACTAGAATTTTGTTGCAT
>CM031599.1:106089736-106096920 GCA_018398815.1 Conus ventricosus
TGTGTGTGTGTGTGTTTCGCTTGTATACCGCACACGTGCGCGTGTATGTGTGTGTGTAGTCCATGCGCGCGTGCGCGTGTGTATGTGTGTGTGTGTGTGCATGGTGCGCGCATACATGCGTGTGTGCGCGCGCATGTTTATGTCTGTTTGTGTGTCTGTGCCCTGTATGTCTCTTTTCGTGTGCGGGCACGTGCGCGTGCAAGTATGTGTGAATTATGTATGTGTGTTTGTGTCTGCATGTACATGTGTGTGTGCACGTGTGTGTGTGTGCGCAGGAGCGCCCGTGTGTGTGTGTGTGTGCACGCGAATGCACGTGTGTATGTGTGCCTTTGTACACAATATGTATATGCCATACGGCAACACCATCACTGGTAAGCTTATTGTGTTCCGTGGTCAGTGTCATTTTGTCTTGAGTGCACAACTAAAGCTGCGGGTGTAGGGTGAACACCTAGTGGCAGACCAAAGGCCATACAGTGTAGGGTGAACACCTAGTGGCAGACCAAAGGCCATACAGTGTAGGGTGAACACCTAGTGGCAGACCAAGGAAGGCCATACAGTGTAGGGTGAACACCTAGTGGCAGACCAAAGGCCATACAGTGTAGGGTGAACACCTAGTGGCAGACCAAAGGCCATACAGTGTAGGGTGAACACCTAGTGGCAGACCAAGGAAGGCCATACAGTGTAGGGTGAACACCTAGTGGCAGAACAAAGGCCATACAGTGTAGGGTGAACACCTAGTGGCAGACCAAAGGCCATACAGTGTGGGGTGAACACCTAGTGGCAGACCAAAGGCCATACAGTGTAGGGTGAACACCTAGTGGCAGAACAAAGGCCATACAGTGTAGGGTGAACACCTAGTGGCAGAACAAAGGCCATACAGTGTAGGGTGAACACCTAGTGGCAGAACAAAGGCCATACAGTGTAGGGTGAACCCCTAGTGGCAGAACAAAGGCCATACAGTGTAGGGTGAACACCTAGTGGTAGAACAAAGGCCATACAGTGTAGGGTGAACACCTAGTGGCAGAACAAAGGCCATACAGTGTAGGGTGAACACCTAGTGGCAGAACAAAGGCCACACAGTGTAGGGTGAAACACTAGTGGCAGAACAAAGGCCATACAGTGTAGGGTGAACACCTAGTGGCAGAACAAAGGCCATACAGTGTAGGGTGAACACCTAGTGGCAGAACAAAGGCCATACAGTGTAGGGTGAACACCTAGTGGCAGAACAAAGGCCATACAGTGTAGGGTGAACACCTAGTGGCAGAACAAAGGCCACACAGTGTAGGGTGAACACCTAGTGGCAGAACAAAGGCCATACAGTGTAGGGTGAACACCTAGAGGCAGAACAAAGGCCACACAGTGTAGGGTGAACACCTAGTGGCAGAACAAAGGCCATACAGTGTAGGGTGAACACCTAGTGGCAGACCAAAGGCCATACAGTGTAGGTGTGAACACCTAGTGGCAGACCAAAGGCCATACAGTGTAGGGTGAACACCTAGTGGCAGACCAAAGGCCATACAGTGAAGGGTGAAACACCTAGTGGCAGACCAAAGGCCATACAGTGTAGGGTGAACACCTAGTGGCAGACCAAAGGCCTTACAGTGTAGGGTGAACACCTAGTGGCAGAACAAAGGCCATACAGTGTAGGGAGAACACCTAGTGGCAGACCAAAGGCCATACAGTGTAGGGTGAAACACCTAATGACACACCAAGGAAGGCCATACAGTGTAGGGTGAACACCTAGTGGCAGAACAAAGGCCATACAGTGTAGGGTGAACACCTAGTGGCAGACCAACAGGCCATACAGTGTAGGGTGAACACCTAGTGGCAGACCAAAGGCCATACAGTGTAGGGTGAACACCTAGTGGCAGACCAAAGGCCATACAGTGTAGGGTGAACACCTAGTGGCAGACCAAAGGCCATAACAGTGAAGGGTGAACACCTAGTGGCAGACAAAGGCCATACAGTGTAGGGTGAACACCTAGTGGCAGACCAAAGGCCAATACAGTGTAGGGTGAACACTTAGTGGCAGACCAAAGGCCATACAGTGTAGGGTGAACACCTAGTGGCAGACCAAGGAAGCCCTGGATGGGCAACATGGAGGGCTGGGCTTTGCCCTGTAGTGTATCACTGTGTGACACAGGACTGTGGAGAACCCTGACACATGGTCCATACAATGCTTGAAAATCCCTCAATTTGTGTGACCTCCCCCCCCCCCCCCCCCACCCCAACCCTGACCCATGGTCCGTACAATGCCTGAAAATCCCTGTTTGTGTGACCCCCTTTTCAATGGCTGAAACTTTCCTTGGAATTTGGACTGTAGATCTTAGTGACTGTAGACCTCAGAGTGCTTGATCGTGCTCAAAAATGATTTTGTGCGGCAAATTTATATTTTCATGAGAAAATCATGAAATCATACAGTGAATTGCATTGCACTGGTCAAGCTGATCTGCACTTTCAGGAAGAGAAGCTGTTCTGTTCTTGAGAGAGCCAAGTAGTGATGTTGACACAATCTAATGCCTTTTAAACGAAGACTTGCTCTGCGTTAAAAAATAGGTAAAAAAATATTTTTAAAAGTTCAGTTTCTATGTGCCAAAAATGTTCATTTTTTAAAAATCTGCTAATGTCTGCTGTCTGCTGATGTGTGTGAATGAAGTGACCGAAGTATGCATGGAAGTTTTTATTTTCTGTATTAATGTCTTGAATTTTCTGTCAGAAGTTTTTGAAAATCCTTAAAAAGTCCTTGAAGGTTTTGTTGGGAATCTGTATGAACCTTGTAGCTGCTGAAGCGCACATTGTGCCAAACATACAACCTGCTGTCATTGTGCCAACCATACAACCTGTTGTCATTGTGTCAGCCATACAACCTGCTGTCATTGTGCCAGCCATACAACCTACTGTCATTGTGCCAGCCATACAACCCGCTGTCATTGTGCCAGCCATACAACCTGTCTCATTGTGTCAGCCATACAACCTGCTGTCAATGTGCCAGCCATACAACCTGCTGTCATTGTGCCATACAACCTGCTGTCATTGTGCCATACAACCTGCTGTCATTGTGCCATACAACCTACTGTCATTGTGCCAACCATACAACCTGCTGTCATTGTGCCAACCATACAACCTGCTGTCATTGTGCCATACAACCTGCTGTCATTGTGCCAGCCATACAACCTACTGTCATTGTGCCAACCATGCAACCTGCTGTCATTGTGCCAGCCATACAACCTGCTGTCAATGTGCCATACAACCTACTGTCATTGTGCCAGCCATACAACCTGCTGTCAATGTGCCATACAACCTGCTGTCATTGTACCAGCCATACAACCTGGAGTCATTGTGCCAGCCATACAACCTGCTGTCATTGTGTCAGCCATACAACCTGCTGTCATTGTGTCAGCCATACAACCTGCTGTCACTGTGCCAGCCATACAATCTACTGTCATTGTGCCAGCCATACAACCTACTGTCATTGTGCCAGCCATACAAACTGGAGTCATTGTGCCAGCCATACAACCTGCTGTCATTGTGCCAACCATACAACCTGCTGTCATTGTGCGAGCCATACAACCTGCTGTCATTGTGCCATACAACCTGTTGTCATTGTGCCAACCATACAACCTGCTGTCATTGTGCCATAACAACCTGCTGTCATTGTGCCAGCCATACAACCTGCTGTCATTGTGCCAGCCATACAACCTGCTGTCATTGTGCCAGCCATACAACCTGCTGTCATTGTGCCATACAACCTGCTGTCATTGTGCCAGCCATACAACCTGCTGTCATTGTGCCAGCCATACAACCTGCTGTCATTGTGCCAGCCATACAACCTACTGTCATTGTGCCAGCCATACAACCTGCTGTCATTGTGCCAGCCATACAACCTGCTGTCATTGTGCCAGCCATACAACCTGCTGTCATTGTGCAGCCATACAACCTACTGTCATTGTGCCAGCCATTCAACCTGCTGTCATTGTGCCATACAACCTGCTGTCATTGTGCCAGCCATACAACCTGCTGTCATTGTGCCAGCCATACTACCTGCTGTCATTGTGCCAGCCATACAACCTACTGTCATTGTGCCAACCATACAATCTGCTGTCATTGTGCCAGACATACAACCTGCTGTCATTGTGCCAGCCATACAACCTACTGTCATTGTGCCAGCCATACAACCTACTGTCATTGTGCCAGCCATACAACCTGCTGTCATTGGCCATACAACCTACTGTCATTGTGCCAGCCATACAGCTTGCTGTCATTGTGCCATACAACCTACTGTCATTGTGCCAGCCATGCAACCTGCTGTCATTGTGCCATACAACCCACTGTCATTGTGCAAGCCATACAACCTGCTGTCATTGTGCCATACAACCTACTGTCATTGTGCCAGCCATACAACCTGCTGTCATTGTGCCAACATACAACCTGCTGTCATTGTGCCAGGCATACAACCTGCTGTTATTGTGCCATACAACCTGCTGTCATTGTGCCAGCCATACAACCTGCTGTCATTGTGCCATACAACCTGCTGTCATTGCATACAACCTGCTGTCATTGTGCCATACAACCTGCTGTCATTGTGCCAACCATACAACCTGCTGTCATTGTGCCATACAAACCCACTGTCATTGTGCCAACCATACAAACCTGCTGTCATTGTGCCATACAACCTGCTGTCATTGTGCCACCCATACAACCTGCTGTCATTGTGCCAGCCACCACAACCTGCTGTCAATGTGCCAGGCATACAACCTGCTGTCATTGTGCCAGCCATACAACCTGCTGTCATTGTGCCAGCCATACAACCTGCTGTCATTGTGCAAGCCATACAACCTGCTGTCATTGTGTCAGCCATACAACCTGCTGTTATTGTGCAAGCCATACAACCTGCTGTCATTGTGCCAGCCATACAACCTACTGTCATTGTGCCAGCCATACAACCTGGTGTCATTGTGTCAGCCATACAACCTGCTGTCATTGTGCCATACAACCTGCTGTCAGTGTGCCAGCCATGCAACCTGCTGTCATTGTGCCAGCCATACAACCTGCTGTCATTGTGCCATACAACCTGCTGTCATTGTGCCAGCCATACAACCTGCTGTCATTGTGCCAGCCATACAACCTGCTGTCACTCTGCCATACAACCTGCTGTCATTGTGCCATACAACCTGCTGTCATTGTGCCATACAACTGCTGTCATTGTGCCAGCCATACAACCTGCTGTCATGTGCCATACAACCTGCTGTCATTGTGCCAGCCATACAACCTGCTGTCATTGTGCCAGCCATACAACCTGCAGTCATTGTGCCAGCCATACAACCTGCTGTCATTGTGCCAGCCATACAACCTGCTGTCATTGTGCCAGCCATACAACCTGCTGTCATTGTGCCAGCCATACAACCTGCTGTCATTGTATGCTGATGAAACTGATTCTGAAATGTCCATTCTGTGTTGTTGTTGTTTCCTCAGATGGGTGTTTTGTGGCCTTGACTTCCACGACGGCACAGTTCACCAAATCCAGTCTGACCTTAGCCGATGACCTGTTGAGACTATTCACTATTGAACTGGAGTCACAGGTTGCTAATGCCATTGAAACCATCTTCAACGCCCCGCTGTTGCAGTTCCAGACCGCGCTAAAGTCAGACAAGTTCCAGTCAGAGGTGAGAGTTCCTAACAGATTGCGAGAAGGCAGTGTGGCAGGGAGTGGGGAATATTGGCATTGACTGCAAGGTTAACACAGTCGGTTTTTCCCAGCTAGAAGCGCACAGTTAAGAGGCCTGTAACTCAATACTTCTTTGTTGTGCCATTCTCATGCTACTTTGAACAGATGAAAACAAAGCAGTCATAGTTTGAACATGTAACAGGTTTTCCCACTTCAAAGATTTATCAGTTTGATTGCATGAAGGGGCCTGAAGTCTGAAATCAGGGTGAGTCTTACACTGGATTTCTTTCTTTTCTTTTTTTCTTTCTTTTGCACAGTGATGTTTAAAAAGTTGAAATAAATCTGAAATTGTAAAATTCTTGCAACCTAGAATAAAAGACTTTTCACAAGAGGAAAATTGAAGTTGATTGTTAGAGTTACATTGCGCAGCGTAGCATGCACACTGAAACATGGCACTGATCAGATAATAGTGATGTGCCACCTCACACCACACACACACACACACACACACACACACACACACACACCACACACGCACACACACACACACACACACACACCACACACACACATCTATTGTAACATATCTCTAACCAAATAATGACTGATATAGTGCATACACACCCTGACAAAGTATTCCTAGCCAGCTAATAATGTGACAGCACAACACACACACACACACACACACACACACACACACACACACACACACACACACACGCACGCACGCACGCACGCACGCACGCACGCACGCACGCACGCGCAACACACACACACACACACACACACACACACACACACACACACACACACACAGTTTGTGGGAGAGAACTTGATTGGACGAATCTTCACCATGTACAAGTCGAAGACGGTTAAGCGAAAGTGCCAGGGGAGACAAATTTTGACTTTCAGGTATCCGTCAGTTTCGCTTATCCGTTGCAACGTTTAAGCGAAATATTTTTAGATCCCACTTTCGCTAACCGAAGTTACCATTGCCAAACTCAAATGATCAACCGACGTTTGTTAAATCTGTAACAGCGACACGTACCTATCATTAAATGCAATCATTTTTAACAGTTAAAAGCCATTTAAGCCATCTGGCACCATCCGATGTGTCAGGCTGATCAGGGGAAAATCTGGGGTTTTCCTCATTTTGGATGTACATGTACTGTAATTCATAGATTCTAGCGAAGAAATCACAAACGCAAAATTTTAGTAGAATGAATTCTTCAATCTGGTCAGAAGAATTTGTGCGACTGTTTTATTTACTTTAACTCGGACTCACTTAGCCAATCATAGGATTCAGCCTACTTGCTCGCGCGCGTGTGTGTTTTTGTGAATGTCTGTCTATTAACACATACACAAATAAGCTATACACACACGCACACACATACACATATTCACACACACACACACACACACACACACACACACCACACACACACACACACACACACACATCAAGAGAGCAGCACCTTTAATTCCATGCAGGTCAGCTGTTCCAACTAACGTGGGGAGA
>CM031599.1:106097920-106122920 GCA_018398815.1 Conus ventricosus
AAGGAAACATTTTATGCTGAAAAATCATACTGAAACATTAGAATAAGGAACATGATTTTATGTTGAAAATCATACTGAAACATTAGAAATAAAGGATTATTTTATGTTAAAAATCAAAACTGAAACATTAGAAAAAAAAGGACATATTTATTTCAATCATACTGAACATTGAATAAAGGATTATTTAGTGAAATCTATGAACATTAGAAATAAAGGAACATTATTTCATGTTCAAAATCATACTAAAACCCCTTTTATACAGCATGTGCCAGCATTTTTCTTCAATCAAACTTAAGCTATCACGGGGCGATAAATGTATCTACAGGTAATACTTAATAAATAAAAATAAAATAAAAAAAAAAAAACTGCTTTGAGGCTGGTAGGTGTTGAATTTATCACTTAAAAACCAAGACCAAAGAAATTATCCAAAGAAACCCCCACCAATCACAACAACAAAATCAAAATGGTTGAGAAAAACAGGGATTAGGAGGGGAATGGGTGGATTGAATTTTCACATACAACCCAAGACCACGGGAAAGAACCTAACCATCCCCACCAACATCAACAAAAACCCAACAACAAAGAAACCAAAAATTCACAGGATCACTGAAGTCGGGAAAAAAGGGAATATCTGGAAACATCTACTGCATCACACAAAAATGTATGAAAATTTGACGATGCTTTTCAAATCATCGCACAGTGTGGAAAAAGAAGCAAACACAGCAATTTGCTTTCTTTGTTGTTCAATAATTTTTTACTGAAATTGATTTTAAAGAACTTTGAGCCTTAATAACACCGGAAACTGCTGTCAAAACCAATCTGCATCAAAGTGAAATGCAAGCCCTATTGGATGATACATCACTTGTAAAGCAAGGCCCACAAAAGAAAGGCCATCGAGGTATCGAGGCAACTAGGCAGGTCAATAAAGCATCCACAGCAAACAGGACCACAAATGGTCATGCATAGAATATTTCACCAAACATCAACATGAACATTTTGCACATTTTCCAACAGAGAGGCGAGGGGAACAGTAAAAAGCCGACTCTAAGCCACTTTCACCCCCACCGAGTTTTTGGGCGAAAGGGGGCCTAAAACCCGCCTTTTTCTGTGGCGGAAGGAGAGAGAGAATCACCGGCAGACAGACAGAGAAGAGAGAGACAGAGAGAGAAAAACAGACAGACAGACAGAGAGGCGGGCAGACACACACACAGCATTTTACCAATTCTAACTCCTGCTCCTCCGCAAGTTTTGGGCGAAAGTGCCCTAGAATCAGCATATTATGTCTCTGACAAGTAAGACTTCAATAACCAAAAATAACGATTATCTACAAACAAACATACTGTGCAGGGTTTCCGTTTTTTAATACTAAATTTTCTAAACTTTTCAGATTTTTGTTTTTGTTTAATCCTGTGTTTTTCCCGGTCATTTTTCAATAACATCATTTTCGCGCAAAATTCTTCAATGAGTCTCTGTCTTTCATGTGAAATAAAACTACAGTCTTTACTGTTCTCTAAAGTCTTTTAAAAACTGGTTATATTTCTGGCATAAAATCCACACACTTATCCCAGCAAGTCTTCCGCTGAAAGCTAGTTTCGACAAAGTGTTTCTCTTTTTAACTATGTCTCTTTCTGCCCAACAGTCATCTATAATAAATAGTGTTTGCGTTCCTTCAAAAAGTCTATAAAAACGTTTTTAAACACTCACTCAGTTTATGCTGGGGTAACTAAATATATGTCATATCTGTCCATATAAACCCTTTTATCTGATATGCTTTTGTTTTCCCTTTAAGTGTTGGAGAAAACCCCCATTTGTTTTAAAATTATAACGATAAACTGTTTGTAACGGGTAAAAAGGTTAAATTTTGTTTTTTTAACAACCATTTTTGCCCACAAAATCAATGACAATGGGGATTTTTTTGTCATAAATTTTTAACTGCTCCATAGTTTTAAAAAGCAAATTTTTAACTAACCCAGTTTTTATTTTTTTCAAAATCTCTGCCCAAAATTGTTCTAAAATTAAAAACCCCTACGAGGCCAAAGGTAAGATTAATCAATTCAGTTCTTTTAAGATTGTTTTATTTAGACTAATATTGATTTTGTTGCTTGTTGTTATGCCTTAAATCCTGGCCATTGTAAAAAAGGGACTAGGGAAAACTTTAAGTTTTTAACGTCAAAGTTTTGCCAGCTAATTAGAAATTCCCCTTTGGGAAGGGGACGTCACAACCCCCCAAAAACCCCATCCCTCTTTTATTTTTTAAAGAAGAAATTTCAAATATCATTTTTAAAAAGTTTTCCCTTTAATTTTCATTTGGGGAATGAACTGAATTTTTTTGTAGAAGACTTTAAAACGATTTCTTTTGGGGGATGTATGTTTTTCCCCCAACGGCGTTTTTTTCTTTTTTTCCCGGGACTATTGTCGTCCGGCATTAAAAATTCTTTAAAAGGGCCAGATTTCAAAAATTTTTTTCCTAAAAACTTTTTTGACGGCTAAAATATGAAAAAGGGGTTTTAATGAATTCAAATTTTTTTTCCCCTTTCTAAATATGGTTCAAAGTGCCCATTTGGGAAGGCGGGTTTTCGAACTATTTTATATTCTACGCCCAACTTTATTTGCTTCTAGTTTGGGCGCAGCTGTTCTAGTTTAGGGAAAATTTTTAAACTGTCCCCAAACCTCTTTGCTTTATAATCCCCCTTTTAGTGACTAAAAACCCTAAAAAGGGTGCCTATTCAGGTTCTGTTCAAATCCGCAACGTCGGGCCAAGGTTTTTTAAATTTTCAAAGGTTTTATACCCCCTCACAGGCGCAAATTAACCCCTGGTTTTCGGCCCGCGCTTTAAATTTTTTGTAACGTATTATTTTTTTTCCAAAACAATGTGCGGTTTTATCACTTTTTAAAAATTTTTCCCCTGCTTTGTCTCTTTTTTTTATTTTAAAATTGATAAACCCCCCCACAAACAAATTCTTTTAAACTGTAAATTGGGGAAATTGTTTTTAATTTCATAATCGCAAAAATCCCAGTTTCCCCTGAGGGGAAAAAGGCTTTTTAAAACATTTAGGGCCTTCCATCATATAATTTTTTCCATCAGCGCTTAGCTCACCCAAAAAGACATAGAGTAATAAAATAAAAAGCAAGATCGAGGGGGTTTTTCCCCCCTAAAGTAGTTTTGGTTGGTGTAACTCTAAATAAATAATTGTTACTGTAAAGCCTAACTTTTTTCTAGTTCTTTATCAAAATAAACCTACTTTTTTCCCTTCAGCTTGAATTTTTAACTTGGGTTTTTAGATTGCATTGTTTTTTTGAGAGAAAAGCCCAATTTAACCCCCATTGTTTTCTTTTGTGAGAAAACCCCCTTAAAAAACCTTCCTATTGTTAACTGGCTAACTAATGTTCCTGCTTTATAAATTTTTTTTGAATTTATTATTCTTCCGGGTTTCATTTTTTAAAAAACCCTTACACTTTGAAGAATATTTTAGGGGAGCGGGGCCCGTTCGGGTTTTCCGATTCTTTAATTTAATACTTGTTTTAAAAACGAAGGGCGGTCTAAATTGTTTTGTTACAAAAAAATTTTTAAAACAAAAAAAAAAAGGGGGCTTTAAAAATTTACTGGTGCAAAATTTTTTGTTGGGCCGCACTACAACCCTTTAAAAAAATTTTGCAACTGAAACTTTACATTGGTGCCCCGATTTCCTCTTTTCAAAAAAAGGGGGGAGTATCCATTAAAAGGCTTTTTAAACCCCCCCTAGGGAAAAGGGAGCACACCCAAAAAAGCGTGGTTTAGTATCCGATGCTTTTTTATCAAACCTTTAAACTTTGTTTGTTTTTTTTGCGCATCAACGGGGTGTGGGTGGGTATCCCCGATCTTTTTAAAATCCCATGATCCTTTTTGGTAAAGGGCAGTGTACAGATTTCATTTCTATTACACCTTTAGGGGGTTTTTTTGGGACGGGTTGCAAGCCCCAATTACCAAAAGACAAATCTTTTTAATCCATTCACAACAGAATGTTTTTGGGCTTTTGAAAGGATCTTGAAAACGAATTCAATAAAAAACCAAGACAACTTTAGAAAAAATTTTTGGTCTTAATCAGGGCCCTGGGCGTCATTTTTTTTTCGGGGCACGCACAAAAAGTATAACTAGGACTGGCGTTTTTTCCTTTAAAAATTTTGTTCACCCCTTGGCCCTTTAGGCAAGAGCAAAAAACACATGGACAACTTTTAAATTTAGACACTTCAAGGGCCAAACTAGACCCGGGGAATAAAACGAAAAAACCTCAAAACGAAATTTTATTTTGGGTGTTTGCTGGGGTGCAAGCACAGGAAAGGGTCGACCCATAAATAAATTCCCCAAATATGGTTTTGGGACGCAAAAAAACCCAATACTTAGAAATTTTTTGAGGGCCTTTAAATTCCCCAAGTTGTTTTCCCTTTCAAGTATTAAAAAGGTACCAACATTTTTTTACAGTATGCAAGATCGAAAGTAGATTTTGGGTTTGGCCTGGTTTTTTCATGCTCCCTTTTCTGACCTCAACCCCGATAGGTAAAATTTAATAAACTTTAATAAGGAAATTCTTATAGCAGGAAATGAAAAAAGGGGGAGGGGGGGAAAAAACGACATAAATTCTGAACCCAGTAATATTAAAAACAAAAAAAGAACCCCAAAAATTAAGTAAACCAACCCCCGAAGCCCGCCCCCCAAAAGTCATTGAAGATCAGAAAAGCTCGGGGACTCGGGTTTCCGAGGGCCCATGTTTATGAAAAACAGCGTTTGTTTTTGGATTAACGGCTTGGGTACTTGGTTTTTCTTTAAATAAAAACCCCAATTTTTAAGAGAGCAATGCCCTTAAGTGCTGGGGGGCCATAAACCCAAAAATTTACTTTGCTTTGCAGTAGAAAAAAAAGCCATTTAAAAATACTGAAAAATTTTTCCAAAGGTAAAGCGTTTAGGCTTTACGGTTTATTTTTTTAAAAACACTCGAAAAGATAAAAAAGTTTTTTTTTTTACCCATGTTTTAAAAGGGTGGAGGCAAATTTGGGGGGGCGGGGGTACTGAATTTTGGCCCACCGCCGCCAAAAAAGCAAACACCAGTGTATTTTTGGGCAAATCCTAAGGCCGTTAAAAGTTTGGGCAAAATTGTGACCCCTTGCTTTTCAAAAAGTGTTCGAAATTCGTTCTGCTAGTGTCGTTTCTTCAATAAAAATTTTTTCGAAAAGTTTCTTTTAAATTTATTAAATTTGAGTTGAAATTGGTCTGGGTTTAAAAGTCACGCTTTGGGTCTTGTGATCTTTCTTGTTAAAGATCTTTTATTTTTGGTCTTATTTTTTCTTTAATTTCGGGCCCAAAGTTGGCGTCATCAGCCTCAAGGGTTTTTTCTTTTTCCTTTTTATATGCTCTTTAAGTTCCCCCTTTGTTTTAAAAAATTTTGTTTGTTAATTCCCCTTTAAGGGTTTTTTAAAACCCTGCCCGGGGCCGTTATTTTTGCCAGGGGTAGGGGGGGAGTCGTGTTTTAGCCCTTTATTGCTGTTTTTTCTAAAAAATGGTTTCTCTTTTATTCATTTATTTTTTCATCTCCCGTTGATTTAATTTTCAATTTCCCCTTTTTTTTGTTTTTGGGTTTAGTTTGTTGGGATTTCCCTGCAGTGTGTTTTAAAGTTTAGAAACTGCCTCCCCCCTTAAATTTGGGTTTAACAAGCCCAAAGGGGATTTTGATCTTTACATGATTCTTTGTATAATTGTACTTTTGGGGCTAAAAACTTTGGGGGTTTTCGGGTTTTAGTTGAAAGCCAAACCCAAGTTGTCCTTGGTTTTTTTTTCACAAACAAAGGGCCCAAACCTTCTAATTAAAAATTTCTTTTGGGTTTTTAAAAATTTGGGGGAGGTTTCTTGACCAAAAAACTTTTGAAAAATTGCTCCGGCCTTTACTTTCTGTTAATTCACGCCGCTTTTAAAGGCGTTGAGGATGTTTTGGTCAAAGGGATCATTTACTGGGGGTCGTTTTTCCAAGACAAAAAAATCAAAAATTTCTTCTGCACCCTTCAATGCCTGCCAGGGTTTTTAAATTTAAATTAAATTTAAATTTTTTTTTTTTGGTTTATAAAAAAAAAAGGGAAAAATCCAAGAAAAACATGGGCTTAAATTCCTTTTGAAAACCTTACCCGCAAAAAAAGGGACTGAAAGGAACCCTTTTTTTGGCGTGAAAAGAAAAATTTTAAGGGCGGAAAACTTTAAGAAAAATTTTTTTTAAAATTTGGGGGGGAAAGAAAATTTTCTTTCCAAAACCCGGGAAAAATTTTTTAAACTATTTGATTGGCTAACTTAAAAAGGGGCGTTTTCGTTTCAAAACCAAAAAGAAAGTTTACAAAATTTGGGGGGGCAATCTTAAAAAACCCAAAAAATTGGGGGGAAAATTTTCCTTTAAAATGCTTTTTTCCTTTTCCCTTGATTTTTTGGAAGGGGAAATAAAGGCTGACCTTTCTTTAAAGGGAAAGCAATAAAAAAGGGGCATAAAACTAAATTTTTTAGATACAAAGGGAAAAATATCGAAAACGGGAAATCGCTTTTTTTCCTTTCCCCTTAGATTTTGATTTTGTTAAAACCCTTTTTGCCAATTTAAAGGAGCAAAAAACAATTAAAAATTAACAATTTTTTACAAAGGGTTTTTAAAATCATCAACACCAAAAAGCGGGCAGACATTTTTTAATTTTAGTTTTATCCCCAACCCTAATTTTTGGGCGTTGGATTGCCCAACAATTAAAGTAAAATTTTTTTAAAAATTTTCAAAATTTATCAAAAAAAATGCCCAAAAGGGCCCAACCATTTTTAATTTTTTTCCCCAGCGGCAAAAATTTTTAGCTTTTAAAGAAATAAAAAAAGGGAAAGGGGGGAAATTTTTAAAATCCAAAAAAAAAAGTTGCCCCTTGGGGCTTAAAATTTTATTTTACGGTTAAACTTTTTAATTTTAAAAAAAAAAACGGTTTAGGGGGATGAAAAAACCCAACGGGAGGGAAAAGTTACATTAACGGGTAAAACCTTAAAGGATTTTTTTAAAACTTTAAAATTTATTTTGAAAAGGGAAAGGGAAAAACCCCCGTTAATGAAGGGAAATGTGGGGGAAAATTTTTTAAAATTTAAAGTTTAAAAAAAAAACCAAAAACCCTTAATTTTAATTTTTTTTTTTTTAAATAATTTTTTTTTATTAAAAAAAATTAAAAATATTTTTTTTTTTTTAAATTTTTTTTTTAAAATTTTTAAAATTAAAAAAAAGAAAAGTCTTTCGGGTTTTAAACCCAAAATGTGCCTACAGCCCCCGCCAAAAAAAGGAAAAGCAGGAAATTTCTGCTGTTAAAGAAACCCCTAAAAAAAAAAACCTTCAGATTAACAAACTTTAAACGAAAAGGGAAAACAAAAACTAGAGGGGGAAACCTTTCAAAATACAGCAAAAAAAACAAAGGTTTTCTGCTCCCTTTAAATTGCTTTTACATATTTTTAAAACTGGGCACCCGATATAAGGCTTTTTATCAGCAAAAAAAGGGTTTTTGGTCTTTAGCAACGGGCTTTGGCGCACCCCAGCTTTACCTTTGGAGGGTTTTTCTTTAGCTCCGGCCTGGGGTTATTAGCTTTTTTTTTAAATGGCGGCTGGAAAAAAAATTAAAAACTAAACCCCAAAAAGAAACAGCTAGGGTTTCCCAAATAATAAGGGCTAAACTTAGTTCTTTTAAAAACGGGAAATAAAAAGCCTTTTTGACTCAAAATCAGGTTGAAAAAATTTAAAAACTTTTCCCGGGCCGTTTTGATGACAACAAAAGACAAAAGTTTGATCTTCAAAAAAAGGGCGGGGAATTTTTTTCTAAACAGCCGGGCCCCCCGAGCAGAAAAAAAAGGGAAATTGTTTTAAAAAAAGTAAAACGAGACTTTTAAAACCCGTTCTAAACACCACATTACCCAAAGCCAAAGGGCGTTTATACTTTAGTTTATGAGTCCAAGGGGCAAAAGACCCCTTGAAATTGGGTTTGATTTTAAATTTTTTTTTTTTTTTTTTTAAATTTAAAAAATTTTGGGTTGAAAAAAAAGGGCAGCATGGCTAAAATTTATAAGGGGAAAAAACGAATTGTTGAAGGAATGCTCGAGAGGAGGGGTTTATCAAAGCATTGAATGATTTTGTTTTTGAAGCATTGACCCAACAACGAAAGGCAAAACGTTGTTATGCTATTTCTCAAATTTAGGCAAAAAAACAATAGACCCCCCCAGTTTAAAAATAATGTTAGTGTTTTTTAAACGGGCTATGTAACAATAAATGAAGAAAACCCAGAAAATTGGGTCAAACTAAACAACAGGGCTAAATTTTTTTCCTCTAATTACTTAACACCGGGTTTTTGGGGGGAAAAGCCCGCTTACAAAAGTTTGAAAGCTGCCCCTGAAGAAGTAAAATGGAGGGCCCCCGGTTTGGGCAGAGGGGGGGGGAAGTTTAGAGATTAGGGTTAAAAAAAGGTAAGATGCACCGTTTTTTTGGCAAGGCTTACATTTCCCCTACCGGGATTTTGGTTTTTTAAAAAGAGGGAGTTTTAAAAAAAAAAAAATTTAGACAAAATGTTTATGGGTTTCGTTTTGCAAGGGTGCTCAAGCCGCAAAAACCACGCAAAAGGGGGTGATAACTATCGGCAATACGCCAAAGTCTTTAAATTAATTTTAATTCCTTTCCTGTTAGGTTTGCCAAATTATCAGTTTGAAGAACAAAAAAAAAACCAAAAAAATTTTTAAAGTAAAACATGGGATGAGGGAAAAAAATTTTGGGGCCAATTTTAAAATGTCTTTAAAAACAAAACCCCAAAAAAAGGCCCAAAACCCGCCAAAAGCATGTGGGCTTATCCTTTTTGTGTTTGCCAAACAGGGTGCCCCCTTTTAAACATTGATACGCACAAAGACAGAAATTTTTAGGCCCATCTTTTAAAAAATGAAAATAAAAAGAATTTTTTTAGAAAAAAATTTTAAAAAGAAAACCCAACCCCCTCAAGCCGGGGCTTGAAAAATATAAAACATTGTAAAGTTTTTGTAGACTGGACAGAACCCAACTTTCGCCCCCGCCTTATCTAAAGGTTTTTTTAAGAACTGGAAACCTTCTGCAAACAATCCATACGGTTTTCGCAACTTCGAGTGCTTTTTGTTTTCCCTTTTTGAAAGGGGCCCCACCCCAAAAACTTCGAAAAAACCCGTTTAATTTAGTAATCATCGATTTGTTTTATTTGCCTTCAATAAAGTTAAAGGGCGGATGGGGGTTTTTTCAGAAACCCGAAATTTTTTAAAAAGGACCAGAGCTGCAAAAAAAACATTTTTAAAAAAGAAAAAAGAAGTGCGTAATGATTGGGTTTTTAATAAACCCGAAAATTTTTTTGAAAACATGTGACGCTGAAGCCCCAAAAAACAGTAAGACCCCAAGGGCCCCCCTGTTGGATTTTTTGGTTTTGAAATAAACCCCCAAAAGTGTAACCCCCACAGTAAGAGACCATGATTTACATTAGCGGAAAGTTCAGAGGACGGCGAAAAAACAAATGCAATTTCAACTAAAGTTTGATCCAAAAACAAGGAAACCCGCCTGATTCTTTCCTAACTTGCGAGGGTTAAGACTCTCACCTTTTAAAGAAAGCAGTGACAGCCTTTAGGTGTATGCATCGCACAGTAAACAAAAAGTAAAATGTGTTTCACTTTTTAAAATAACATGTCTTTTTATGAAATTAAAGCCGACATGATGGGGTTATTAGAGTCACTGGCTTTTGTCCTTAAAGTCCCGCCCAAAAGGAAGAATTTTTTTACCCAACCTCTTAGAAAGGGGTTTTTCCCCCTTATACATAAAAATTGGGGGGAAAAGGTTTTTATGGGAAGGGGACACTTCCTCCCAAAGGGCGCGTTCTTTTCTTTCTTAGGGGAAAGGACCCTCAGTGACTGATTACCAAACAAACTCAAGATGCGTGGGGAGAAGTTAAAATTTTTAAAACGATGGGAGTCTATCATGATTCCCACCCTTTTGGTGATGTATGTTTTTTTGGCGGCGTTTTTTTGAAAATTTTTAAAAAAGACCTCATTTAAATTTCATTTGGATCCTGGCATTAAAATTTTTTTCACCCGGGGTTTGGGCCCCCTTTTTAAAGTTTACGGGGTTTCAAAAATTTAAATTTTTTTTCAGAATTTTCCAATGGGTTCGATGATTGAAAAGGATTGCCCTGGAGGAATTAGTATGGGGTTCCCCATCATTATGTAAAGCAAACAAAAAATTTCTGGCGGGCTTTTATCCAGTAAAAGGTCTAAAAATTCTCCTTATTTTGACGAAAAAATTTGTATGGATGGGGAATGGGCCCAACACTTCCATTTTCGCCCAAAATTTAAAAAAGTACACAGGCGGGATCCGAATAATATTAAAAGGCATTAAAGTGGTTGGGGGGGTTTAAAAAAAGCCTGATTTACCCGCGCGGCTTCATTTTTAAAGTTACTTAGAAAAATCCTCAGAACTCCCGACCTGCAAAATTTAATTTTCCTTAGCAGCAAAAAATCTAAAGTTATCCAAGAGACCCCCCTAAAAATTTTGCCTAATTTCGGGGCAAAAAAAAATTTGTCCCGCCATTTAAAGGGTTCTCAATTTTATTTTAAAAAATGGTTTGAAGTTGGGCAGCGTTCATGCATTAAATTTCTTTTTTATCCCAAAAACATTTATGAAAACCCTAATCTGAAAAACCTGATCTTAAAATAAATCCCAGATGCTTCAGAAAAAAAACCTTTTTTTTTAAAACTGATGAACAAAGCTGTTTCGGGGAAAAATATGGAAAATCCCACAAGCTAAAATGTCAATTGGTCCCCCAGAGAAACCCAGGGAATTAAGCTACTTCAAAACCAAATTTTCCCGGACTTTTGAAAATTTCATGAACCCCTTTTTTGGGAAAATATTTTAAAAAAAAAAAAAGTCAAATTGGACAAACCCCGTTTTTTAAATTGGGTTTTTTGTTTTTGAATTATTTAAAAGCTTTTGAAGTTAGAGTTTTTTTTAGACTAAATTTAAAAACCCCTTTTATCCTGAAATCCCGGTAAATTTAAAACCCGATACAGATAGTTTAAGTTATAGATATCCTTTCTGAAAACATCTATTTAAAAAAAAAAAGGAAAAATGGAAGTACTAAAGGGCTTTCGGGGTGGTATGACAAAAATCCCTTTTTCCCCAAAGACCCCGCCTTTACATTCATTTACAAAAAAGAAAGTTTGGGAAAAAAAAGAAGGTTTAAAATTTTCGGAAAAGGGGAATTTAAGGGGGTTTGTTGGTTTAAGGGGCAAAAAAAGTACATATTTTGGCCAGGAGAAAATTTTATTTTAAGGGGAAACAAAAAGGGGAAATCCCCCCCGCGTTGGCAGGGAAAAATATCACATTACAACAAAAAAGAAGCATTGTTTGGGGAAAAAGACCTTTTTATCATGACAACGTAAAACTGCGATCCCAAATCTACATGAGAACAACCCAACAGTTGGAAAAAAGAAGTCATTTTAAAAGAACAAACACAAAACGGGGGGTTTGGGTTTTAAACCGGGGTTTTTTTTATGCAATTTGGGCACTGGGAACCGCATAAACAGGGGGGTTTTTTTAAAAAATTTTATCAAACTTTTTATTTAAGATCAATCATAGGGTTTATCCAATTTATTTAAAACTTTTTTTATTTTTGCCTTTCCCAGTTCGAATTTTTTTTATTTTTTCAAAATATTCCTTTTTTCCCCCCAATTTTGGGGGGGTTTAGTTGTAGGGACTGGAAGATTTAGCATCATTGGGGTTTAAACCCCCGAAAATGTTTCCTTTAAAAGCATTACACGGGCCCGAATTTATTCCCCAACATTTTCAAGGGCTCTTCCTTTCCATTCTTGTTTCATTCCCGCCTTTTCCCTTTTTGGGCCTTTCCCTTTTAAAAAAAAAAATATGTTTACGTAAATTTTTTAAAGGGGAACTGTGTTTTGGCGGAATTATCGCAGTTCTTCTTTCCAAAAAAATCTTTGAAGGGTTTGGTTTTTTTGTTTGTCAAATTTCCCCGTAAATAATACAAAGGGGGATTCTTCTTACAATTTTTTTTATTTCATATGGATCACACTCCAAACTGGATCTGTTTCCTTTATGCGAGTTCCCCTTCTGCTTCCCCCCCAAAAAAAAGGTACCTTATTTCAAAACCCAAAAGGTTAAGAGTTTTTCTGGGTTTTATGGGGTCTTTTAAAAAAAACTTTTTTGTTTTTTTTTTTGATTGCTTTTACTGGTTTTAGCCCCCTTTTAAAAACTCATTTTTTCATTGGGGGCCAAAAATGAGGGGAGTCTTCTAACCCCTTTTTGTGTTGCGAAATTTTGGGCAATAAGCTTTTATGGAAAAGGAAGAAAAATCCCTTTTTAGTAACGTTTTTTTAAAGTTTTTTAACTAAAAACCTGTAACTGTGAACCCTGAATGCCCCTTTTTAAAAAGTAACTTGTTTTTAACAATAAATTTATTCACTTGGGCCCTTTTAAAATTTTTTTCCACATCGACTTGAATCATGCGAGGGAAAAGTTAAGGGGCCCTGTTGGTATTATCAGTTGGTTTTTTAAACGACGCAACAGCAGAACATCTTTTTTGTTAACGGGGTTTCCCCCCTTTTTATCTTGAAGCCATGTCAATGACTGTGATTTCGTTTCTTAAAACTTTAACGTCCCAATCCTTTTCAGAGGGTTAAAAATAGAAATCCTTTTTATTTGGGGGCTTTGGAGTTGTGTTCACCCAAAGGGGGTCTCGTATTCCCGGGCAGGGAAATAAAATTTGCCCAAAACGCTTGGGTTTTTACCATTCCTTTGCTTTTTTTGTTCACTGAAACCCCCTCCCTTGGCTTTTTTTTTTTATTTCTTGTATACCTTTCCAAAACCTTTGGGGGAATAATAGATTTTGGGTTTATTTTTTATTCGCCAATATTAAAGTGCAACCCAAAAAACCCGACGGGAACCAAAGGGAATAAAAGCGAATTTTTTGCATCTTTTTTTTTGATGGTTTATAAAAGTCAATGAATTTTGGGGGGGCAATGCCTGGACTGGTTTTTTCCCCGTTTTCAAAAATAATATTGTTTTTTTGCTTGATCAAATTTTTTTTGGGGAAGCTGCATGCCCCGTTTTCAGTGTGCTTTTTTAAAAACTAATGCTCCCAAATCCCCTTTCTTTTCATGGGGGTCTTGTGCAAACTGTAGTTGCTCCATAACTTTTTTATGTCTTTTTTTCTCGCCGTCATCCCCCAGTTTACTAAATGCGAAAATTTCTTTTCCCCAAAACAACGCATTAAAAACAGCGGCCCCCTATCATTATTGCGAGTGAAACCATTTTTTTTTTTTAAAAGTATTTTTTTTTTTACATAATTTTAAATTTTTCTGGAAATTAAATTTCCCTTTTTTTTTAGGAAAAAACTTTTTTAGCAAAACGAAAACTGCAATGAAAAAAATTAGCTTTGCTGGGGGAAACCCCAAAATTGTTTGCCAAATCGGGTGGTTTAAAAATTAACAGGCTTTTACCAAGCATTGAGTATCCTCACTTAGTCCTTCCCCCCAAAAAACAGCGAAAAGGGAAACAAGGTTGGTCCCGTTTTTTCGGGGCTCATTTTTTTTAAAATTTAAAAAAATTATAATTTTTAAAAAAAAACATGAAAAGCATGAACCCTACAGCTACAAAGGGAGCCTAAACCCCCCTGAAATATGAAAGACCAAGTTGATTTAACAAGCTATTTTTGCCCAAAAAGGAAGGTGTATTCTTTGGCAGCGTGTTGGGAAAAAAAAAACAGTTCCCCGGAACTGAATTCAGCATTTAACGGGGGTTTAAAAAGATTTTTCGCCCCCAAGACATTTAAAGTATCCCCCAAAAGGTATGAAGCGCGCTGGGGGCTAGAAAGGGAAAAATGTGGGGCAAACGGTTTTTTAGTTTGTAAAACCCAAATAGCAGTTGATTTGCCCCTTGGGTTCCCGAACAAGAAACTTAAAGAAAGAATTTTAAGCCGATCCCGTTTTAAAAAAAGTCCCTTAGAAAACCCCCTAGGGGGTGATCAAAAACTACAGATTTGGAAAAATTTGTTAACCCCATTTTAAACAGGGATTTTAAAAAAATTTTTTTCATTTTAAAGTTTAAATTTTCCCCTTTTAAAAAGACCGGGGCCCAAAAATCAAACCAAAACAAAAACCCCTGAAACCCCGGTGGGGAAAGTAACCCAACCAGAAAATCAGCGAAAACGCTAAACAGGCGGAGAACCCTTAAAAATCCTGGGGGGTGTTGAAGCAGGAAAAAATTAGCAGAGTGGAAAGGGCCCCAAAAAAAAATTAAAGTTTTTCAGGAAAAATGATCATTTATGAAAAAAATAACACTCCCCAAAGCCCAAAAAAGTGATTTAATGGGAGAAAAAAAAATCCATGTGATACAAGGGGCCCCAAAATCTTTTATGGAATAATTAAAATTTTAAAAAAAAAGTAATTTTTGGTGCTCTTTCGCTGCTTTGGGGGGGGGTTTTATTTATAAAATATATAAACAAAGCTGGGAAAAACAAGAGCCCCAAAAAATCTCCAAACCCCTAAATACAGAACCCAACACAAAATGCACGCCAAAACCCCCAAAACAAAAACATCATTTTTGGGTCCCTTTAAAATGGAAAAAATTTTAAAAAAACTTTAATTTTTTTTTTTATAAAAATAGGGTCATGGGTATTATTTAAAAAAATGGGGGGTCAAAAAATAAAAAACTTGGGGTCTATAAAAGACATTTCCATAGACCAAATTTTAATCAAAGCGGTTTCTTCGGGTGTAAGACCCTTTTTAAGATCAAAGGCCCGAAAAGCCGGGGCAAGACATCCTAAAGAAAGACCGTTTTTGGGGGCGTGTGTGTACTATCTTAGACATTTACTTTTTTAAAATAAAAAAATTTGATTGTATTTTTTTGAAAAATTATAAGAACTTAATAAGAATTGGGTTTACTTAAAGGGTGAATTTAAAAAGAACTTAAACAAAAACTTGATCAAGAACTATTTTGAATTACTTAAGAATTATTAAAAAACCCGGGGCGACTTAATTAAAAACTTGAAGTAATTAAGTAAGAACTTGGGATAACTTAAGGGTGAATTAAAGACAACTTGAATTGAACTTACTTTGGGGGAACTTAAATTAAAAACTTAGAAGGAAATTGAGTGTGTGCATTCGTGGGGGGGGGGTGGGGCGGGTGGGGTTTGGGGTGGGGGAGGAGGGGGGGGCATGCGGGGGGTAGGACAAAACAAACAACAAACAAAAAAAACAATTTAAAAAGTCCCCGGGGGGGGGTGGAGGGTTGGGCGTTTGGGGGAGGCCCAAAAAAACAAAATACCCAACAAACAAAAATAAGGAACTACCAGGGCTGTGTCCGCGCGGAAAAACCCCAATCAACCCCAAAATGATCAATTGGGTCGTTTTGGGCCCAATTTTCCCCTGACTTTCTTTGGGGCTGCCCCGCTTTTAGTCAAGCGATTTACTAGGGTAGTTTTAACCCGTTTTTCCCCGAGCTTTTCAGGGGCTGAAGTCATTGGCGGCAAACGATTTACATTTGGGTTTTTTTGGCCCAGTTTTTCTGTGCTTCCCTTTCTCAACCAGGGTTTTAAAATTTTTCAAAATTACAGCAAAATTCTGCCGGACCTAAACTTTTATGGGGACTCTTTAAAAACCCGTAGTTGTACAACCGAAATTTTATATTTGGAGCATTTATAAAGAAAAAAAGTGCCGGGCCCCACACTAGGCCCTACTCCTCTCCTACTAGTAGATGTACTAAGGTCTGCCTAACCCCTTTTTAGTTTTGTTTTCCCAGAACATTAAAAAATCGCCATTCAGTTGCATAAGGGCCACTTAAGGCGATAAATGGTTAAATTAAAAAAAATAGAAAATATACCCCATCTTTTAACACGATAGCCCGCCATGAACACTGAATCTGTAGTTAACAATTTAATCAAAAATTGGGTACAAATTAAAAAATTTTTTAAATTTTGGGGGGAAAAAAGCCCGCTCCCCAAAAAAAACAAGCGTGTTGGTTTTTTTTGCTTCGGCCAAAAAATTTAACAAAGCACGCCATTTTTTTAAAAAAAGGGGCCATTCAACAAAAGTCAAACCGTAACAAAATGGGTACATCTTGTTTCATTTCCCTTTAACCAAAAACCTTTTTAAGGGTAGGTTTATTTTCCAAAGCAGTTTTGTTCACTTTTTTGTTTTTTTTAAAAAAAAAATCTCTCCCGGGTTTTAAAAACAGGGAGTTTAAAATAAAACGTAAGGCCCGAATAACAAACCTGTTCTTAATAACGTTTAGCCCTTTTAAAATAACACAAGTAAAAAAAACAGTGGGGCACAACAGAGGGGCAGTCAAAAAACCCACCCCTTGTGCAGTGGGTCAAAAAACAATGGGGGCCCCTCGTGTCGCGTGACAGCCTCATATGGGGTTTTTCGACCCTGGCAAAAATTGAATTTTTGTTTCAAATTGGGTTTCAAACCCCCCCGAGTGTGCTTTGTTTACACAGAAGGCCCAGGTGCAAAAGGGCCCGAGCCGTAAATTAAATGATCAGGTTTCGCCCCCCTGTACAAAGTTTTTGGGGGGGAAAAAATTTGTCAGAAGAAGGTCGGATTTATGTCATTTAATTGAGAGAGAGAAAGAGTGTGTGTGTGTGTGTGTGTGTGTGTGTGTGTGTCTGTCTGCCCGCCTCTCTGTCTGTCTGTCTGTCTCTCTCTCTGTCTCTCTCTTCTCTGTCTGTCTGCCGTGATTCTCCTCTCTCTCTTCCGCCACAGGAAAAAGGCGGCTTTTAGGCCACTTTCGCCCAAAAACTCGGTGGAGGGTGAAAGTGGCTTAGAGTCGGCTTTTTACTGTTCTCTAGGCGACATATTCAAAATCAGGTTTCTTTCTCAAAAGAGATATATTCACATTTCTTCCTTTCCTTTGTTCTTAGTTCAGCTCCATTACAGAAAGCTCCATTACAGAAAGCTCCATTACAGAAAGCTCCATTACAGAAAGCTCCAGGCATTGTTATCCACATCCCCACTTTGCATAAAGCTCCATTACAGAAAGCTCCAGGCATTGTTATCCACATCCCCACTTTGCATAAAGCTCCATTACAGAAAGCTCCAGGCATTGTTATCCACATCCCCACTTTGCATAAAGCTCCATTACAGAAAGCTCCAGGCATTGTTATCCACATCCCCACTTTGCATAAAGCTCCATTACAGAAAGCTCCAGGCATTGTTATCCACATCCCCACTTTGCATAAAGCTCCATTACAGAAAGCTCCAGGCATTGTTATCCACATCCCCACTTTGCATAAAGCTCCATTACAGAAAGCTCCAGGCATTGTTATCCACATCCCCACTTTGCATAAAGCTCCATTACAGAAAGCTCCAGGCATTGTTATCCACATCCCCACTTTGCATAAAGCTCCATTACAGAAAGCTCCAGGCATTGTTATCCACATCCCCACTTTGCATAAAGCTCCATTACAGAAAGCTCCAGGCATTGTTATCCACATCCCCACTTTGCATAAAGCTCCATTACAGAAAGCTCCAGGCATTGTTATCCACATCCCCACTTTGCATAAAGCTCCATTACAGAAAGCTCCAGGCATTGTTATCCACATCCCACTTTGCATAGTTATCTTTGATGGAAAAAGAAGAGACAAAAAGAAATGCACAGCAGCTCAATTTTGCTTTCAATTGCCGCCACTAACCTGAATGCATGTCATAATTTGTCATGCACACACTTGAAGATGTTTTTCAAATCCTTAAGAAAAAAAAGTAGAAAATAGCTACAATTAGTTAATTAATGAAATGATTGAATTTAATGTGTGTGATGTTAAACCAATTATTTGCGTACACTGGTTGTGAATGATTTCATACAAACATTAGAATACAAGTCCAATACAGACATTCTCCACTCTGCACTATTTTACTATTCTGTTGTTCAAGTAAAACATACGTTGCATGAGTCACTCCCACAAAAATACATAATGGTGGTTAACAATGATATTTGCTCAGGTTTTTTTATTCAGAACAAAATTATTGTGGTGATACGACAAAAAAGCAGACGAGCATACAAAACAAAGTGTGAAGTAACGCAAATTTAATGCACGACACAAAACAGGAATTTTTTTTTTTTTTTTTTTTTTTGCAGTATCCCTTCCTCAGCGACAAAAAAATACAGACATAAACATGCACAATACTCCCCTTGTGAAGCCAAAGTGGTGATATACATTTAAATATATTCACACACATATTTCTTACAAAACAGAAACTGTCAACGAGTCCGTCACAGCTTACCATTGATGTACATTTTTCTGATTTATTTTGTTTCTGTTGATTTTACTTTAATGCGACTTTCTAGTACTCCAAGGATTTTTTTCAAGACAGAGTTAGGAAAACAGATTATGCTTATGCTTGTGGTGGTGGTGGTGGTGATGGTGTGTGTGTGTGTGTGTGTGTGTGGCGCGCATGTGTGTTTACACCATCTCTTCATTGTCTTTTAGAATACAGCTACTTGACAGATTATTGATGCTTATTTCCAAGTCAGCACAGCAGTACAAACTCATTGTCACTAGTTGCAAAGTGAGGCGACTGCAGGCGGAAATCTCAACAAATTTTAAATGTTAGTAATAGCACACCGCAAAAAAAAACATAAACAAACGAATCACAACACAAAACACATGTTTCGACCTCTTAGGTCTTCTTCAGGCAAGATACTAAACGCTCAGAACAACGAAAAGGAACAAGCAGTCACTTATCTTCATTCACTTAAGCGCAAAATGGGTGTTGAATGCGCTGAAGTGGATGAAGATAAGTGATTGCTCGTTCATTTTCGTCGTCCTCAGTGTGCATGATATGGCTCCCTCTCCCCACCACACAGGGTGCATGATAGGGCTCCCCTCTCCCCACCACACAGGGTGCATGATAGGGCTCCCCTCTCCCCACCCTCCACATCCTGTGTTGACACAGGGTGCATGATATGGCTCCCCTCTCCCCACCACACAGGGTGCATGATAGGGCTCCCCTCTCCCCACCACACAGGGTGCATGATAGGGCTCCCCTCTCCCCACCACACAGGGTGCATGATAGGGCTCCCCTCTCCCCACCACACAGGGTGCATGATATGGCTCCCCTCTCCCCACCACACAGGGTGCATGATAGGGCTCCCCTCTCCCCACCACACAGGGCGCATGATAGGGCTCCCCTCTCCCCACCACACAGGGTGCATGATAGGGCTCCCCTCTCCCCACCACACAGGGTGCATGATAGGGCTCCCCTCTCCCCACCACACAGGGTGCATGATAGGGCTCCCCTCTCCCCACCACACAGGGTGCATGATAGGGCTCCCCTCTCCCCACCCTCCACATCCTGTGTTGACACAGGGTGCATGATAGGGCTCCCCTCTCCCCACCACACAGGGTGCATGATAGGGCTCCCCTCTCCCCACCACACAGGGTGCATGATAGGGCTCCCCTCTCCCCACCACACAGGGTGCATGATAGGGCTCCCCTCTCCCCACCACACAGGGTGCATGATAGGGCTCCCCTCTCCCCACCACACAGGGTGCATGATAGGGCTCCCCTCTCCCCACCACACAGGGTGCATGATATGGCTCCCCTCTTCCCACCACACAGGGTGCATGATAGGGCTCCCCTCTCCCCACCACACAGGGTGCATGATAGGGCTCCCCTCTCCCCACCACACAGGGTGCATGATAGGGCTCCCCTCTCCCACCACACAGGGTGCATGATAGGGCTCCCCTCTCCCCACCACACAGGGTGCATGATAGGGCTCCCCTCTCCCCACCACACAGGGTGCATGATAGGGCTCCCCTCTCCCCACCACACAGGGTGCATGATAGGGCTCCCCTCTCCCCACCACACAGGGTGCATGATAGGGCTCCCCTCTCCCCACCACACAGGGTGCATGATAGGGCTCCCCTCTCCCCACCACACAGGGTGCATGATAGGGCTCCCCTCTCCCCACCACACAGGGTGCATGATAGGGCTCCCCTCTCCCCACCACACAGGGTGCATGATATGGCTCCCCTCTCCCCACCACACAGGGTGCATGATAGGGCTCCCCTCTCCCCACCACACAGGGTGCATGATAGGGCTCCCCTCCCCCACCACACAGGGTGCATGATAGGGCTCCCCTCTCCCCACCCTCCACATCCTGTGTTGACACAGGGTGCATGATATGGCTCCCCACCACACAGGGTGCATGATATGGCTCCCCACCACACAGGGTGCATGATATGGCTCCCACCACACAGGGTGCATGATATGGCTCCCCACCACACAGGGTGCATGATAGGGCTCCCCACCACACAGGGTGCATGATATGGCTCCCCACCACACAGGGTGCATGATATGGCTCCCCTCTTCCCACCACACAGGGTGCATGATAGGGCTCCCCTCTCCCCACCACACAGGGTGCATGATAGGGCTCCCCTCTCCCCACCACACAGGGTGCATGATAGGGCTCCCCTCTCCCCACTACACAGGGTGCATGATAGGGCTCCCCTCTCCCCACCACACAGGGTGCATGATAGGGCTCCCCTCTCCCCACCACACAGGGTGCATGATAGGGCTCCCCTCTCCCCACCACACAGGGTGCATGATATGGCTCCCCTCTCCCCACCACACAGGGTGCATGATAGGGCTCCCCTCTCCCCACCACACAGGGTGCATGATAGGGCTCCCCTCTCCCCACCACACAGGGTGCATGATAGGGCTCCCCTCTCCCCACCACACAGGGTGCATGATATGGCTCCCCTCTTCCCACCACACAGGGTGCATGATAGGGCTCCCCTCTCCCCACCACACAGGGTGCATGATAGGGCTCCCTCTCCCCCACCACACAGGGTGCATGATAGGGCTCCCCTCTCCCCACCACACAGGGTGCATGATAGGGCTCCCCTCTCCCCACCACACAGGGTGCATGATAGGGCTCCCCTCTCCCCACCACACAGGGTGCATGATAGGGCTCCCCTCTCCCCACCACACAGGGTGCATGATAGGGCTCCCCTCTCCCCACCACACAGGGTGCATGATAGGGCTCCCCTCTCCCCACCACACAGGGTGCATGATAGGGCTCCCCTCTCCCCACCACACAGGGTGCATGATAGGGCTCCCCTCTCCCCACCACACAGGGTGCATGATAGGGCTCCCCTCTCCCCACCACACAGGGTGCATGATAGGGCTCCCCTCTCCCCACCACACAGGGTGCATGATAGGGCTCCCCTCTCCCCACCACACAGGGTGCATGATAGGGCTCCCCTCTCCCCACCACACAGGGTGCATGATAGGGCTCCCCTCTCCCCACCCTCCACATCCTGTGTTGACACAGGGTGCATGATATGGCTCCCCACCACACAGGGTGCATGATATGGCTCCCCACCACACAGGGTGCATGATATGGCTCCCCACCACACAGGGTGCATGATATGGCTCCCCACCACACAGGGTGCATGATATGGCTCCCCTCTTCCTGTAACTTGCCTCTCATACCACTACCTGCATATAATGTACTATGTCACTGTCCTACCTGCACATCATGTACTATGTCACTGTCCTACCTGCACATCATGTACTATGGCACTGTCCTACCTGCACATCATGTACTATGTCACTGTCCTACCTGCACATCATGTACTATGTCACTGTCCTACCTGCACATCATGTACTATGTCACTGTCCTACCTGCACATCATGTACTATGTCACTGTCCTACCTGCACATCATGTACTTATGTTTTTGTAATATGGTCTCTAGAATCTAACTCAGCATCACCAAGATCACTCAACATCATTCTAGATGTCTCAGGTCATCATAGTTTGCAAGCCTTCAGATTAGCATGCCTTTTTTTCACAGCATGTTTCCCCAGCAAACAATACACAGGTAAAAGAGAGGCCTTACAGCCATTTGACTTGCATGTCATGAACAGCATGTTTCCCCAGCAAACAATACACAGGTAAAAGAGAGGCCTTACGGCCATTTGACTTGCATGCCATGAACACACATCGCAATGGTTAAGTATTTCAGAAATCAACCAGGACGGTTCTTTTCTGTTTACTTTGAAGAGGTTGTATCAAACGCTCAAAATCTCCAGGTAGGCATAAAATGGAATTTGTTTTAACATCAATATAGAACATCTTATTTATTTGATATATTCATTTTTTATTTTTCAAAGAGTAGCACACGTTTTCTGTCAAAACATGAAATGTGTAATACATTGGTATAGTTTTTGCAAAGAAACAAGTAAGACCATTTCATTTGCTGCTTTCATACGAGTTCACTTACTTTAATCTCTGGTCTGACTAAACTGAATTTTGCAAGGACAGTCAGAATGTGGTCTGTGTGACTTCTGTTTCCGTTTATCACCTGGTAGAAACTGCATTGAGAAAAAAACCGCAATGCCACAATTGTTTTTTGTACATATCTATATTTAACATCTAATTTTAACAGATCACAACAAATCAGAAAATGTCAATTCACTGTTACTGAAAATGTTACTGCAATGTGATCTACAGACACAGCATTAACCGTTCTGTGACTTCTTCATACAATGGCTGGCTGGAAATATCTGATCATTCTTTATTGTTCCGCTGTGACCTGTGCATGTAACTGCTGAGAAAATGGCAATTTTAAAATTAATGACAAACATGCCACCCCCCCCCCCCCCCCCACACACACACAAATGTGAGTGCACATGCAAGCTTGAAACACGATGATTATGCAGACTCACTCTATTTACACATAAGAGTCAAAATTAAATCAAAGGGGAAGAAGCACCTCCACATCAATTCTGCACAATTTCTAATGTTTCATCGTGGTCATTGCCTCCGTAGGTCTGTTGTACTGCTGACCCATGCATCACTGGCAGTGTGGACTTCAAACCTATTCTTTTTCCTACACATGTCACAAGGAAACTTGCCTTTAAATCTATTCTTTTTCCTACACATATCACAAGGAAACTTGCCTTTAAACCTATTCTTTTTCCTACACATATCACAAGGAAACTTGCCTTTAAACCTATTCTTTTTTCCTACACATGTCACAAGGAAACTTGCCTTTAAATCTATTCTTTTTCTACACATAAAAAAACCTGATATTTTGACATGTATAGTTTAGAATTTTGATTTGAGGATAATAGTGCTCAATCTCGTTTTGACTTCTAAAAAAACCCTGTTAAACCTTAACAAACACAGAGATCTCAGGGCTATGATTTTCATGGTTCCTCCTCGCTACTGGAATTCGAGAGTGCATCAAGGACCCTACATAAGCCAGCACCAACAGATTTCAGGCCTTTCAGAAAATTGTCCACCTGTTCACTTTCCTTCACCCCGTAGCGGCACCAGGTGGCAAAATGTTCACAGTTGTCATACAGTATGTTGTATCCCACATGGCCGATGCGTTCCAAGGCACTGCGAACTATTTCCCTCTTTGGAAGGGGTCTGCACAAAAGAAAAAGAAAGAACTCTGTCACCACTGCCACAGACTTGACTTCAGTCATGTGTTTTTGGCCAGTATGTACTGTCCACTGTTTTTTGAAGTGTTGTGAAAGGCTTCTAGTGTAACTGACTTGGATAAAACAGACAGTTCAAGTTGTAATGTTGCCACAGACTTCCAGTGTAACTGACTTGGATAAAACAGACAGTTCAAGTTGTAATGTGACAGACTTCCAGGGTAACTCACTTGGATAAAACAGACAATTCAAGTTGTAATGTTGTGACAGACTTCCAGTGAAACTCACTTGGATAAAACAGACAGTTCAAGTTGTAATGTTGTCACAGAATTCCAGTGTAATTCACTTGGATAAAACAGACAGTTCAAGTTGTAATGTGACAGACTTCCAGGGTAACTCACTTGGATAAAACAGACAGTTCAAGTTGTAATGTTGTCACAGACTTCCAGTGAAACTCACTTGGATAAAACGGACAGTTCAAGTTGTAATGTGACAGACTTCCAGTGTAACTGACTTGGATAAAACAGACAGTTCAAGTTGTAATGTTGTGACAGACTTCCAGTGAAACTGATCTAATGATGATAATAATGATAATGAGGACAATTTCTATACTACCCATCCTAACAATGTAGGCTACAGGGCGCTTTACAAGTTTTAACAATTCAACATCTAAAAAGTATATAAGCACAACACACACACACAATTCTGTGTTCACGAGTCACACACACACGCACGCACGCACACACGCACGCACGCAGCACACTCACGTGCACACACATACACACACGCACACACACACACACACACACACACACACACACACACACACACACACACTGGAACATAATGTTGCATACATAAACATACTATATGACCAATAAACAGCTCATTTGTACAGGAGCTAAGTGTGCAAGTGACATGTAGTAATTTAGTAATAATTCAGGTGGTATCCTGCAACTGGCATTTGAACAGATACGTTTTAAGTGCAGACTTGAAAGTCGGGAAGGAGGGGCATGACGTAGATGGAAAGGTAGTGAATTCTGGAGTATTGCCGCAGAAAATAAGAATGCTCTAGAACCATACTGCTTTTGATTATATGAGGGAATTCGAAAAATTCGGTCATCAGAGGAAGAACGGAGGGGACGTGTAGGAAAATTATTTCAAAGCAATCAGAGAGATAGGTAGGCGGATAGTTGTGGGGCGACTGTTGTACCAAGGCGTGGCTCTGTCTTCCCTGACTATAAACTGATGGAGAGGGGCGTGTCTGTCGAGCAGGTTGCTCAGGGAAGAGTTCAGATTGGATAGTGACATATCAGATGTTATTGGGCAGTCTAGTTCAGATTTAAATTTAGGGTTGTCAATCTTATGGATGGAGCGGATGAGGTTGGTGCTTAATATGTTTTTTTAACATTAAGGTCACAGAGGACAGACACATGATCAGATGTGAGGTCATGGCATACATTAGTGGACAGTACAATATCATTGTGGCTAAAACATAATAATAATAATAAT
>CM031599.1:106125420-106152920 GCA_018398815.1 Conus ventricosus
GAGGCAAAATGAATGCTTACTTTCATTTATATTTAGTTTATATTTTTGTTCATTCCTTCAAACAGTGGATATTACATACCAAACAAAAGAACCATTTCTGCAATTGACTGCATTCACAGTGATCTCTATAATGTATGCATATTTTCTTTTAAGCTGAAATTGTCCATTTCCTCTCACAGTTATTTTTCACAATATAATCCAATACAAATAACATCACAATATCAATGATCACAATAGTAACAATACTATCATATACTATTAACATTGATAAAGAATACTGGTAATAATAACACTGACACACTAGTAATGATGGTATCACTAATAACAACAATGATCATGCTAATAGCTATCATAATAGCAGTGACCAATATATCAGCAATAATATCATCAATATCAGTGCTATCAAGACCATCAATACTTCAGTAGTCATAGCAGCAATACCAAGGTTTATGTATGCATTCTAGTTTTAAGTTGCAACTTCAATTTTGACAATTCCATTTTGTACATGTGTAATAACAACAGTGAAAAACCCACTGGACTGCAATTCAACAAGACTCCTTTTATATCACACCACACACACACACACACACACACACACACACACACACACACACACACACACACACACGCACACACACACACGCACACACACACATACATACACAAACATACACCTACATACATACACACACACCTGCATACATATACATACACGCATACATACACATACACACATATACATATATATACATCATACACACATACATATATATACACATGCATACATACACATATATACACATATATACATACCCATACACCCACATATATACATACATACAGATGTATCACATACATATACATGCATACACATATACATACACACACTCATATATGCGTACACACGTACATACATGTACACTCATGTATCAATACACAAGACTTCTCTCTTTGAAAGCCAGCCTACATACAAACACACCCACACACCCATACATACTTATTCACAAACACTTTAATACTTTTCGTCTCGCAGTCACTGACTCGTACGCACACACTGAAATAAACTTGGTAGTTTGAATCTTACTACAGGAGAGAATGAATTAATTATTCTGGCTTATTCATTGGGGTCTTCAAATAGAGGTGTAAAGTTTGTCCATTTCATTTCACATTTGTATAGGTCATTATTAGCTGATGCTATTATTCTTTCAAGGCTAAATCTTTCTTTGAGTATTTTTTTGAACACTGAACTATTGGATGACTTTTATTATTTTACATCTATATATGTAGTTCTTTGCTATTAAGATTATCAAATCAAATACTGCATCAGTTTTTAAGTTGACCTCAGTTCCAAATATGACTAAATTTCTGAAAATTGTAGATTACACCCCACTGAACATTTTTCCCTAAATACATTTTCTAATGCTTTCCAAAACTCTTTAACATGTTTGCACCTCCAGAACATGTGTTCAATACTGTCTTTCTCTTGGTTACAAAAACTACACTTTTCATTGTTAGTTATTCCCATTTCTTTCAGTACTACATTAGTAGCTATAATTCTGTGAACAATTCTTATCTGCAACCATTTCATTTTGATATCTTTTATAAAGTGAATTTTCTGGAAGCACACATTCCAAGGTATATCTCTGTTTAACTTGTCAGCCCATTTGGTACAACAGTTTGGTCTCCCACAGTCTTTGTTTAATATTTTATAGTATACTTGGGAGCCTTTTTCAACTACATTGTATATCTTTTTAAGTGCTGCATTGTATTCTAATGGTATATTATTCTCAATATGGAATCCTTGTTTTCTTATATAGTTCTTTATTGATGCTATAACAGCCGGCATATGATAGAAAGTCCTATTTGTATTCTGTATTTTGCTCTGAATTCTTCCAGTGTTAAAAACTCGCCATTGTCTTTCATCAACTGAAATATTCTATTAACGTTCTTTTCATTCCAGCTGTTCAATTTTATCATTTTATTACCAACCTTAATGTGTTCATTGTATAAAATAGGTTCTGCTAATACTTCTTCAGCCTTTTCTGGCCTTATTTCATAATATATTTGTTTATATGAGGAGAACACATGTTGCCAGAATATATTATCTTTGCTTTTCATGCATAAGTAGTTTGGAGAATATTCTTCTATTTGTTCAATAAATGGATAGCAAGAAATCATAAAATCTTTCCATTTATGGCTTGTGTTTTTAAGTCTTTTTAACCATGTTAATTTTAATGCTGCAATCTTTGCTTGTATATTTGGTACATCAGTCCACCCTCTTTCATATCTTGAATAGCCGTCTCACGGCATATTTTGTCTCGTTTTCTTCCCCATATAAACCAAAAACATGATCTCTGCAGCTCTTTAACAAAAGAATCTGGAGGTTTGGTAGCAGTAGCCAAAGATGAGTAAGTTTTGACAAGATTAGAGCTTTTAAAACTGCTATTCTCCCTAAGGGTGTAATTACTCTTTTCAGCCAGGTTTTAAATAGTGCTTTCACTTCAGTCATTTTTTCTTTGTAATTTCTTTGTTCCATTTCTGTAAGGTCTTTAGTAAACCATACTCCAAGTATCTTAAATTCATCTGGATCCCACATCATTTTTTAAATGCTCCATATATTTCACCTTACAGTTTTTTTTACTTCCAAGCCAAATAACCTGAGTTTTTTCTTTATTTAGAAACAGTCCTGATGTCTTTCCAAACTTTTCGACAAGATGGATAGATTTTTCAAATGATATTTTATCTCCTTTGATCATCAGTTGTGTGTCATCAGCAAATTGTGATATCTTGTATTCATGTTTCCCAATCCAAATCCCTTTTATGCTTTTTTTCTTCTTTCATCATAATGGATAATATCTCCACGCAAAGCACGAAGATATACGGTGACATGGGGTCCCCCTGCCGACAGCCTCTCTCAATCGAAAACCAATCTGATATCTGACCATTCACAACAACAGTCGACTTAATATTTTTATATAAAATATATACCCATTGACATATACTCTTTCCAAATCCAAAGGCTTTTAGAACTTTGAACATGAAGTTCCAATCTAAGGAGTCGAACGCCTTCTCAAAGTCAACATTAATTAACATACCTGGAGTATTCTTTGAACTGAGATGGTTTATTAGATCATATATTAGTCTAATGTTGCATCCCATATATCTATTTGGGACAAAACCAGTCTGATCATCACTAACTAGTGTTGGAAGTACCTTTTTTATTCTGTTGGCTATACATGTTGATCCTATTTTATATATAACATTTAGTAATGTAATAGGCCTCCAGTTTTTTACATACTGTTTTGTTTACCTGGTTTGGGGATGCATGTAATTATACCCTCTCTCTGCGTTATGGAGAGTTCTCCCTCTCTGTAGCTTTCATTCAAAGCCCTAACCACCAGATAACCCAACTGCTTCCAGAAACACTTGAAAAACTCTGCTCCGAATCCATCTGTTCCTGACTTTTCCCATTCTTCATGTTTTTTAATGCAGCGCTTGCTTCCTCCCAAAGTTATTTCCCCCTCTAAAGATTCACTGTCTTCCTCTGTAAGTTCGGAATTTCGTTAACTAAATCATTTATTTCGCATTTTTCCAGATCTCTTTTTTTGTATAATTCTTCATAAAAGTGTTGAACTTCCCTTTTAATCTCACCTGTCTCTTCTATATCTGTTCCCTGAGTGTTCACGAGTTTTGTTATCTGCTTGCTAATAAAGTTGCGCTTTTCTAAGCTACAAAAATATTTAGTTATTTTTTCCCCATCTGCAACCCATCTTGCCTTTGATCTTAACAATACTCCATTCATTTTCTTTTCTCTCAGAGTTGTTAATTCTTGATTATACATTTCAAGTTCTTTCAAATCTTCTTGTGTTTTTTGTTCCTTTTCTTCAATTTTCTTTATCTTTTGTGTAACGTTTTTTTCTTTTTGGGTTGATTCTTTCTTTTTCATTGTTGCATATGAAATAGTCTTAGCTCTTATTTCATAAGTAGAAAATCAAGAAACGTCCTGTCAGAGACTGTCAATTTTATATCCGAGTCTTTCGCATCTTGATGATTATTGTAATCTCCATTGTTTTTGGTGTATTCTTTTATTACTTTTGGATTTCTGTGTTTATTTCATCCAAGTATTTTTTATCTTTTAACAAGGAGGTATTGAATTTCCAAAAAGTACTGTGTTTAGTGTCATTCCCAAATTTCAGTTTCAGGGTGATCAGTGAATGATCCGACCTATACCCCGGCAAGATATTCGCATCCTCAAAATACCAAATTAAATAGTCTGATAAGAGAAAGAAGTCTAATCTACTTTGTTGTAAAGGTGAAGGCCGTTTCCACGTATATCTTCTGCTGCTTGGATTATTTCCCTCCAGATATCTGTTAAGATTAGTTCAGTCATCATATCTTCAACAGCTTTCTTCGCCTTGGGATTATTTACATGTTTGTAATTGAAACAGTCAATTTCTTGTTCAAGTGTAACATTAAAATCTCCTACAACTATGATATTGTTGTTATTGTATGCTTTTAATCTCTGCGTAATTTCATCATAGAAGGCTGGATTGTCCTTATTGGGTCCATACACATTTACTAACAGCAGCTCTTTCTCCATAGTTGTAAAAGCTATAATGATATAATTTCCATTTGATCTGTTTCAACTTTATTTATTTCAAATTCAAAACTATTATTAAAAAGGACCGCAACCCCCCTAGAAGATGAACAATGAGATGCGAAGAAGCATTTATAGCCCCATTCTGATTCTATATATTTGTGCATTTCTCTTTGAAAATGTGTGTCCTGTAAACAGTATATTGAAAAGCTCTTTTTTCTAAGGTAATGAAATACATCTCTTCTTTTCTTGCTATTTCCCAGACCTTGACAATTTAGAGATGATATTGTCAAGGCGCTGGTATTGTCTGTTCTATTATTCATTATGCATTTTAAAAGTCCACACTTTATTTATTTGTATAATGTTTTCACCCTGTATATAATTGTAAAAATAAAAGTTTTAGTTTTAGTAAGCCTTTTGTCAAAGTCATATTTCAGTGCCTGTGATGAAAAAACACATATTCCAACTAACACACTGCACTTAGCTCCACTAATCCAACTTTCAAAATGCAAAAACAGTACACATTGATTCTTTGATATAAAATAAACATCCACCAGTTCAAGTGTATCGCCATTCACATTGTACACATCCTTGTATCCCCCTTTGGAAAAAATATGCACCTAATAACCATGAATGCGAATGATCTTATCCATTGTTCAGGAAGTACATCAATTTGTTCGAAGTTGTAGATATCTTTTATAAAATTTGCCCCTTTCCCCCACTCCCTTGCATTCTACATTCATACCACCGCTCACAATCATACACTTAAACATAAGAACTAAACACAAAAAAGAAAACCATAAAAAACACATAATCAGACTTATCTTGGGTTCACCATCCATACACAACACCATTTTGTATATATCATAATGTATATTTCTATCATAGTTCATTGCCAGACAACAGAACAATGAAAGAATGTTAATACCCAGTTCCCTCTTTTGTTTCACCATTGAAAGAGAACTATGAATAAGACAACATCAGTATATTATCTCTGTCAGGGAGAAAATGAGAGAAAAAAAAAAAGCATATCCTTTCCTTGGAATCACTAAACATACACACACACACACACACACACACACACACACACACACACACACACACACACACACACACACACACACACACACACAACCCCACACACACACACACACACACACACACACACACCAACAAAACTCCTGTTCAGCTGTGTTAATTCACACACACAGAAAAGGCTCAAACAGCCAGTATAATCAAAGAGTCTTTAAGAAGGACATACCTGCACTACATACACCGAAGACAGTATTACTTTTAGCCAATCTTACAGTCATGAAGCACAAATAAATTTACAACAACAACAAAAATTAAAAAAAATATAACCCTGTCAGAGAAGGAACTAAGTACTTTAGGTAGCCAACTCCAGACTGACAACAGCCTACAGTTGGACATTAATAGCTATACTTTAAGTTTTGAGCACTGAAAAAGTTTCTTAACAATCACAATGTGATGACAGAACAATCCACGTTACTACATAATCTATAGTATTCTTTGAATTTTGTCCATTGAACTCCTGAGGCATGATGAAATGAAACTGATGATTCTAATTTGAGTGATCGTTCCATTTTTTTCCCCAAGCTTAACAAGATCAAAACAACAGTGTCACCATGGCTACTCTGCATCCGCCTTGACCCTTGATCTGAACTTCCAAGTTCAAATGATTATTTTGCACAAGCAGTAAATGAACAAGACATTGTAGAAATACTACAAAAGGGGTGAGAAATCTTAAAAGGCAGAACGCACAACAAATCTTAATTTTACATTCAGTTTGGTCAGTTTTTGATTTTATGCAAACAATGGCAGGAGAGACAAAGAAAAGAAGAAAAGACAAAAACGTGGGCTCGTGGCTAGAAGAAAAAACTGGCTATTCTGATGTTCATGCGCGTAGACTACGTGCTGTTGCTAAATTGCTTTATGCATTTCCACGATTTAACACTGTTGGTTTGGCCAATCAGTTTTATCATGACAAACTGAAGCAAATCGAAGAGATGCTTCAGATCGAAGAGTACAAAAAGTACTGGTCAGAAGCGCCGCATATTCCTCTCGCATTAAAGCGCCAACAGTCCCAGTCTTAGACATACAGTGCTTGTTTGTGCGTAACAACAGAAGTATCACACTGTGTGTGTGTACTGTTAGACAAGTGTTTAAATATAGTAACGATCATGCATGTACGGTTTCAAAAATAGTAAATGACGTGGCTCTAAATATAGTAACGATCATGCATGACGGTTTCAAAAATAGTAAATGACGTGGCTCTAAATATAGTAACGATCATGCACGATAGTATGACGTGGTTCTAAAATATAAACGGTTACGCGTAACCGCCTGGCAAACATTTCTACTGAAAACCTGCTTCAACGCCCTGCACACCTCCTTTTCAGGCTGCCTTTGGGCGGCCGCCGATAGAACTGAAACAGATCCTGTGATTATTGATTCAGGATTCTGATAGGTGCTTTAGTGGCTGTCTTGAATTTACGACGTTCAAGTGTGAACAACAAAAAGCCCCCTATCACTTTTCCCACAAGCACTGTCCTGTCTATTGTGTTTGTTTGTTGTTTGTTTGTTTGTGTTTGTTTGTTTGTGTGTGTGTGTGTTTTGTCCTACCCTACGCACGCACGTCCCCCCACCCCCACCCCACGCACGCACGTCCCCCTGTGTACACCACACACTCCTACCCCCAAGTCGCCCCAAGTTCTTAATTAAGTTTTATTAAGTCACCCCAAGTTCTTAATTAAGTTTTTAATTAAGTTACTTCAAGTTCTTAATAAGTTCTTGATCAAGTAACTTCTAAGTTCTTGATTAAGTCACCTCAAGATCATAACTAAGTCATCCTTTAAGTACAACCAAGTTCTTATTCAAGTTATCTTATAATTATCAAAAAAATACAATCTATGTTTTTATCTTAAATAGTAGATGTCTAATATAGTACACACACGCCTCAAAAAACGCGTCATCGTTGAGGACTCTGCTCAGCGTTCTCTGCATAGATCTTAATGAAGTTCTTACATCCTAAGCCACCCGCATTGATTACCAATTCTGGTCTATGGAAATGTCTTTTATAGACTCCATGTCTTTATTTATTGACACCATCATTTTATAATACGCCATGTTCTATTTTTATTAAAAAATTTAAAATTTAAGTTCTTAAAATATTATTCCATCTGAAATGGATCAAAATGATCTTTTGTTATTGGCGGTGCTGGCGTGCTGTTGTTTTTTAGTATTTAGGGGTTCAGTTTTTTTGATTGTTTTTGTTTTGGCGCCATTGTTTAATATTTTATAACAGAAAAATTAACCCCCCCCCAAAACAGCACAAGGACGCCAAAAAGGGCAACATTTTTTAAGTTCAAAAACCCCTTTAAGACTTTGGCGCTGTGGGTCTTGAATCACTTTGGATTTTTTTAATAGCTGGCATTAAATTTCAACTTTTTCTGGCTTTGGCGTGTTTTTTTCATTATGATTTAAATTTTCTGTAACATTTTTTTTTTTTTGTCTGTTCCACTCTTTTTAATTTTTTCTTCCTGCTTTAAAAAAAAAAACCCCCCCCCGGATGAGGATGCTTTTTACGGTCTCCACCGTTTCAGTGTTTTCTGCTTTTTTCTGGCTTTTTACTTTCTCCACCTGTTTCCCCAAGCTTTTTTCGATTCTTTTTGATTTTTCCGACTGGGTTCTTTTTAAAGGGGAAAAAAAGCTATATGTTAAAAGAAATTAATCCCATGTTAAGGCGATAACAATGTTTCCAAATCGGTAAAAACGATCACACCCAAGAGACCCTAATGATTTTGGGTTAAAACTGGATTTTGCTTTAAAATCAAAAGTAAATCTTTTCAGAAAAAAAGGGGGGCAAATCAAATTTGACTATTTTATTTGTACAAACTAAGAACCTTTTGCCCAACCTTTTTCCAAATTATCGCCCCCAGCCGTTTCCCAATCCCTTTATATAAATTCTTTTAATGTCTTGCGGCGCCCACTTTAAATCTTTTCTTTGCTAAATTTCCAGTTCCGGGGAACGTTTTTTTTTCCCCAACCCCGCACCAAAGAATCCCCCCCTTTTCCCTTTTTTGGGCTTTAAAGCTTGGTCATCAACTTGATCATTCAAAGGGTTCGGGAAAGGGTTTTTGGGCCCAAACCTTGGGCTGTATTAAAACCCATCAATGTTCATGTTTTTTATTAATTAAAATTTTTTTTTAAAAAAAAAAGGGAGCACCGAAAAAACTGCCGCCAACCTTAAATACCTTTTCCCCTGTTATTGGGGCCAAAGGGGGGATACAAAAATGCTTGGAAAAAGGGCCTGTTAAAAAAAAACCCGCGGCGGGGATTTTTGGGCAAACTAACTTTGAGGTTTTCAGCAAAGCTGATTGCTATTATTGCAGCTTTTTTTCCCCCCGAAAGATTTTCTAGTCAAGCGGGAATAATTCCAGCCAGTATAAATAGTAAATAAAAAATCCCTTTTAAAAAAAATGGCTTTCACTCGTAATGATGATAGGCGGCCCCTTGGTTAATGCGCTCGTTTTTTTAGGGGAAAAGAAAATTACGCTTTTAGTAAACTGCGAGATAAAGGGGCGAGAAAAAAAAGCATAACAAAGCTGTGGAGAAAACTAGCTGCAGCACAAGATCAAAAATGAAAAGCAGAGAATTGAGCGGGGTTTTAATTTTTTTATTAATAACACACGAAAAAACAGGGGGAAACAGCTTACAAAATTTAAAAAAGGGATGTTGGACCCAAGCAATAAAACAATAAAATCTTGTAACAGAAAACCCAATTTCAAAGACATTGCCCCCACCCAAAATTTCAGTGATTTTTTATAAACCATCAGAAAAAAAAAAAGATCAAGAAATGGGGGGGTTTTTGTCTTTGGAAACCCCGTTGTGTATTTTGTTGCGCATAATATTGGCTAAAAAAAAATAAAAAAATTTCTATTTCACCAAAAGGATTTTGGGGGGGAAATTCAGGGCAATTAAAACTAAGCCAAGCAGGGGGAGCCCATGAACAAACAGCAAAAGAAGGGTTTTATCAAAACGGGCTTTTTGGGGGAAAATTTTTTTACCTAAACCAAAAAAACGAATACAGGCCCACACTTTGTGAATACAAAACCGAACGAAAACCCTAAAAATGGACCTTTTTATATTTACCCTCTGAAAACGTTTTTAACCAAAAAGATTTAAGTACGCACCCCACAGCCCAATTGCCCTAGCTTCAAGATACAAAGATGGGGAAACCTTTAAAACAAAAGAGTGCCCCCTCCCTTTTGCTGCGCCCATACAACTGATATATCAACGGGCCCGCTAATTTATCCTTGCAGTTTCCCAACCCGATGATGGAAAAAAAATTTTAAAGGGTAAAATGAATCAATTTTTTGTTAAAAAAATAGAGTTACCTTTAAAAAGAGGCACCCCCGGTTCACAAAAACAAAAGGCTTTAGTTAAAACTTTAACAAACATTGCGAAAGATTTTTTTCTCCTACCAGTATCACAGAGACTTATTGACAATTCTCGAAACCACAGAAGGGGGTTAGAAACTGCCCTCATTTTTTGCGCGCAATGAATAATGAAAAAATTTTAAAAGGGGCTAAAACCAGTACAAGAAATTCAAAAGAAAAACAATAAATGTTGCGAAGACCCCCAGTAAAACCCGGGAAAACCCTTTTAAACTTTTTGTTTGAAAGAAAGGGGTACCTTTTTTTAAACCGGGGGGAAGCAAAAGGGGGACACCCCAATCAGGGCAACTGACCCCGGTTTGGGGTTTGTTGACCCAAATAAAATAAAAAGAATTGTAAAAAAAAATCCCCCCTTGTATTTTTTTACGAAAAAACTGACACAACAAAACAACCAGTCCCAAAGATCTTTTGTGAAGGAAAAACCCGAAAGAAAAACCCCCCCAACACATTCCGCTTTAATTAATTTACGTAAAAATATTTTGATTTTAAAATGAAGCCCCGAAGGAAGTGCAAAACGAAACAAAGGGGGGTAAAGGAAGAGCCCTTTGAAAATGATAGGGGAATAAATTTCATCTGAAATGCTTTTAAAAGGAAACATTTTCGGGGATTAATCAATGAAAGAAAAAATCATCCAGATCACCTACAACCCAAAAAACCCCAAAATTGGGAAAAAAGAAAAACTTGAAAAAATAAAAAAAAAAACGAACCCCATCGAGCAAAATAGAAAAGTTTTTAAATAAATTGGATAAAAAGCAATGATTGATTTTAAAAAAATAAAAGTTAAATAAAAATATAAACCCTCCTTTTTAAATGGGGCCTCCAGGGGCCCGATTCCCCTTTTTAAAACTCTTAAATTTAACAAAAACCCTTTTTGGTTTTTTAATCTAATGACTCTTTTTTTAAACAACTGTTGTGTTGATCTCATGTAGATTAGTTTCGAAATTTTAAACTTTGCCCATGATAAAAAGCTTATTGCCAAACAATTTTTCTTTGTAGTTGTCATTGGGGATATGCCCGACTGCAAAAAAACACTGCGAGATTTTCCCCTTTTGCTTTTTTTTAATAAATTTTCTCCTGGTTTCAAAAATACGTACTTTTCCCGCCCTTTAAAACCCAAATAAACTCCTTTAAAACACCCCTCCAATAATTCACCCTTCATCCAAAAACCTTCTTTTTTAACATTTAATGAAAAGGGGCGAGTTTTTTGGGGGAACCCGGTTTGTGTCTACCATCCCCCCTGCCCTTTAGCTACTTCAAATTCCTTTCCCTTTATAAATTCTTCAAAAAGGATACCCAAAATAACAAAACTATTTTGTATCTTGAAAATACCCCTGGACTCAGGAAACGGGGGCTTAAAAAGTTCATAAAAAAATTTCAAACAAAAAAGCTTTAAAATTTCCCAAAAACCCAGAAAACCCAATAAATAAAAGGTTTTTTCCCCAATTTTAAACTTTTTTTTTTTCCCATCATTATGCCAAAAAGCTGATCATAAAAACTTCTAAAGTCCTAAAAATTTAAAGGTTTTGAATCATTTTAAATTGCTTCGTTCTCTTTGGGACCAATCTTACATCTTTTCGGGTTTGGGGGGATTCTCCCCTAGTCTTTCCAAAACAGCTGTTGTTCACCCCTTGAAAAGGGCTTTTTCCGAAGCATCTGTAGATTTAGGGTTTTAAAATCAAATGTTTTCCCTGAGGGATGGGTTTTATGAAATGTTCTTGATCAAAAACAATTTTAACCATTTAACTGCTGTCAACTTCAACCCCTGTCTTAAAAAAAATTCAGAAGTCTGTAATGACAACATAATTTTTTTTGCCTCGAAAAGTGGGGGACAAAAAAAGGTGTTTTCCCCCCGGGTCCATCTTTAGACTTTTTTGCTGCTAATGGATATCCCTTATGCATCCCGGGTTCAATTTGGATATTTTTAAAAATCAAATTCTAGAATGAAACCACGCTGTTGATCAGGCGTTAAAAAGCTCAACCACTTTTTAAAGCCTTTTGAAAAATTATTTTTGGAACACCCGCCTTGTACATTTTAAAGTTCCCCAAAGGAAATGATTGGCGCCATTCCACCATTTCAGATTTTTTGCATTTTTTAAATACATGAATAGTTAGACCCTTTTTCTCGGATCATAGTCTTCCAAGTATTTGGGTTTTTTGCTTTTCAGTAATGATGCACGCCCTACTAAAATTTCCCCCACGCAATCCGTTTTTAATCATCTTTAATCATTGGTAATCTGACAATAAAAAACAAACGTACCCAGTAAACTTTTAAAAAAGCATCCCAAAAACCCTCCCAGGCGCAAAAAATGTAATGCGCGGGATCCAACATAATTTTCAAAGCAGGTCTTTCAGAATTTTTCCAAAAAAATCCGCCCAAAAAACAAACGTCAAACCATCGAGTATGATCAGGAAAAGCTCCCCTCGGGGGGGGAAAACCCAACTTCTCCACGCATCTTGACATGTTTTGGGAATAAATTTACTGTGTCCTTTCCTCTAAGACTTGAAAAAAAACCCGCCTTTAGGAGGAAGTGTGCCCTTTGTCAAACCTTTCCCAACTTTTTCCCTGTATTCAAAGGTAAAAACCCCCTTTCCCAACGAGAGTAGGGTCAAAAAAATTCTTTTTCCCTTTTTGGCAGGGACTTTAAGGACATAGCTAGTGAAATCCCAAAGGGTCCCATCAGTGCTGCAAAAGATCATAAAAAAAACATGTTTTTTTTAAAAAATAAACAATGTACTTTTCCCGAAGCTGTGCAATTTCATGACACCCTGAAGGCATCGTCCCTGCTTTTAATTTTAAAAATGAAACGTAACCTCGCAAGTTTTTGAAAAAATACAGGCCCGCTTCCAAAGTCTTTTGGAAACAAACTTTGTTTGGGGAAATTTCATTTACTGTGTGCTCCCTCTAACTTTTCCCCCTAAAATTTTACCCTGGCCCCTTACCTTTTGCTGGGCCCCCAAGGCCACCTTTTGGATTGGCCCTTTTTCACTAAGTTCTAAACCACAAATCCAAAGTGAGTGGCTGATCATACTGTTGTGGCTTCCAAAAGGGGTCATTTAGGGTTTTAATAAAAAAAATTTTTAGAACAGTCATTACGCACTTGCTGCATGCGTTCAAGAATTTTTTTGCAGCAATTTTAAACCCCCTATAAATTCTGGTTCGAATGAACCCCCCATCCGACCAAAAAAAAATGAAAGCAAATGAACAAATCCCGATGTTACCCTTAAGGGCTTTTTTTTTGAAGTTTTTGTGGCGCTGGCCCTTCATAAGGGAAAAAAGGCGATTCAAATTTTTGCGTAAACAACATAGGAAATTTTTTCAGACCGTTTCCAGTTTTTAAAACTAACTTTAATCCCCGGGGGGGGGCCCTAAAATTTTTCTGTATTACAGCAGAGCATACTACATTTCTGTAGAATGCTTGATTACAGTCAACTGGGCCGATACAATGTTTCTTAAGTTCGCCTTTCGGGTTTACAGATGGCATTCCCTTTTTAAACAATTTTTTGCAGATTTTTTCTTAAAAACCCGCTTTGAAGTATGCCGCAATAATTTTACTCATTGTTTTAAACAATGTGTAATGGGGGGCAGCCCTCTGGTGAAAAAAATCCCGTAGTAAGGCAAAAATGATTTTTTTTTGGTTCGCCAATCGTTGGAAATGTTTTTTGGGGAAAACTTTAAACGCTGTAGAAATTTTTTTCCTCATCCCCTGTGTAGACAATTTAAAATTTTTTTGGTTTGTTTTGTTCTTCAAACGAAACATTTGATCCAAACCCAACGGGGAAAAGGAAAATTTCCAAATAAAGTTGAAAAATCAAATTTCTGTAAGGGGATAGGGTTTGACCCCTCTCTCTGCTTTTTGCGGGGGTAATGCCGCCTTGCGAGAACACACCACATAAAACAAATTTTTCGTCTGAATTCTTTTTGTTTTGAACCCGCTCTTTTTTTGGGTACCCCCAATTTTCTGGGGCAGCGGAAAGTAAGCCTTGCCTACAATCGGTTCATACTTAGGGCCCCCTTTTTAAAAACTGATCTCAAAAAACCTTCGCCCTCTGAAAACCAAACCCGAAACCTCTCATTTTGGGTTCTCACGGGGAGGGGGCCAAAAAAGTGTAAGCAGTTCGTCGCCCCACCGGGGTTTTAATCATTAAAAGGGGAAAAAAAAGTCGTTTTTTTAGTCCCGGGCCCCGGGGCCCTTTTGGTTTTTTTTCATTTAAAAATTTTCATAAATCGTTAAAACAGCTAAAAATTAAATTTAACTGGCGGGCTATTGTTTTTGTTTACCCCAACCCCTTTAAAAAAGCATGAGCAACACTTGCCTGTAACGTTTGTTGGGCAATGAAATTCCCAAATCAATATCATTCAGTGGGTTTTTGATAAAACCCCTCTCCAAGCAATTTCCCTTTAAACAATTCGTCTGGTCCTTTAATAAACAAACCTTTTTGAGTTTTTTTTTCTTTAAACCCCAAAAAATATTTATTAAATTAAAAAAAAATAATTAATCAGAATCAATATCAACGGTCTTTTGTGCTTGGACTCATAAACTAAAGTATAAACACCCTTTGGCGTTGTTATGCGAGCTGTTTAGAACAGAGTTTATGTTTCGTTTACTTTTTTAAGCATTCCTTTTTTATCTGCTCGGCGTCTGGCTGTTGAGAAAAACTTGTCCTCGCTTTCTTTGAAGATCAAACTTTTGTCTTTTGTAGTCATCAAAATCGACCTGTAAACGATTAAATTCTTCATCCGTGATGTTTGAGTCAACTAGCGCTTTATTTATTGTCAGTTTGAACGAACTAAGTTTAGCTGTTATTAGTTGAACCATAGCTGTGTTGCTTTTGGAGCTTAGTTTTTAATTTTTTGCCAGCAGCACTTACGCTAATGAACACACACCGAGAGCTAAAGACAAACCTCCTAGTGGTAAAGCTGCGGGTGCGCCTATGCCTGTTGCTAAGAGGCCAAACACTCGTTCCTGCTGATAGAGCACTTATAGTCGATGCCCCAGTATTAACATAAGTAACAGCATTAAAGGCAGCAGAATACCTTCGTTTGGTTTTGCTGTATTTTGAAAGGTCCTGCTCTAGTTTTTGTTGCATTTGTGTAATGTTTGTTAATCTGAAGGTTTTATGTTAGGGCTTTCTACTATCCCTTCTTTTGGCGACTCTGGCGCTGTAGGCACATTTGGATAAACTTGAACAGACATGCTTTTTATAAAATAAAATAATTTAGTATTGTATATCTTTTAATCTGTTATTTTCAATATTCAGCTGCGCATCATATATTAAAAAACAAATGTACATTAAGCGTTTATCGGCTTCTTCTTCTTTATCAATTTGAATGTTTATTACGTCCTCTCACAGTTCTCCCGCTTCCATGCAACTGATTATCCTCTGTTGACCTTAGGTCAATCCATAAACCGTATTTCGTTGTTAAATAATCATCAAGCCTAACATTGTGAAGATGTAAATCTTTAGACACAAGGTCAACTGTTGGATTTCTACACCTCCCGCCTCCAAACAGTTTCTTATTTCATCAAAATGCTGATAAGGTTTAAGCCCGCTAGCGTAGATTTGGTTAGGACTACCCTCAATCGAACATTGTACTTTCGTTATTTTAGGATTAATAAACTTTTCACTTCCTCTTTTGAACGGTTTCTTCATCTTCGCACAGCAATAAAATACCTTTAAGCGATCTTGCTGCGACACTAAAACTAAAATTCCATATAGCGTCTGCCCTGCTTCTGGGATATGTTGTATGATGAATCACTCTTTCGTAATATATTGCTTTTTTTGAATTATTTTGCTGCTCAATCACCCTTTGCTAAATTTAGGGTTGCTAACAACGCAAACTCAAAACGAGATGTCAGAAATGGAACTTTGCTTCGGTTCTATATCGATAAAACTTTGTTTTCATTAAAAGTTTTTTAATATGACAATCTGTTTTTAAAATGCTCCTTAAAGTATGGCGCGCGTTTTTTTAACAGCTCAAAACAAAGGGGAAATGGAAAAGGTTTTTCCCAAAAGCAAAATTTACGGCTACAATTTTTTTGCCGTCTTTAATATCTGGGGGCGCCTTTCTTGTTTTTATGCTTCTTTCTTTTTCGTTTCCCTTTAAAACGAAAGATCACCCTTTCATTCCCCCTTTTAGCCATAGATCAAAGTTAAAAAATTTTCCCTGCTTGTGAAAGAAAATTTTCTTCCCCCTAAATTTTTATAGAAATTTTTTTAAAAATTGCCCTCCCAATTCTGGACAACTGCCTTTTGGTGTCTGTTGTTGAAGCAATTCTATTTTGAAAGTAAACCGCAGAGCCTGGCAAAATCACTTCATCCGCCCCTAGGTCTAAAAATTTTAACAGAAAAATTTTTGATCCGCATCATAAGATGGATTTTGAACAGTAATATTCCGTTTTTTCCCTTTCAGCCAAAGGGTTCTTTCAGTCTTCAGCGGGCAAGAACGAGCCATATGCTTGGACATGTTTTTATAAAAAAATTAAAAAGTTAATTATTTAAAACATGGCAGGCAGAGAAAAAAGATTATGATTTTCCGACCCTGGAGACAACATGGTGAAGTGAAACGGGGATCGCTCACGCTCTCAATGCGCGTGAATTTAACAGAAAGCAGTTAATCATTGTCCCCAAAATTTAGGCCTTGAACCCCCCAAGTTTTAGACCCTAAAGATTTTATCCGAGATGATGACGGCCATTTTAGTGAAAAAACCACCAAGGAAAACGCGTTCAGCTTACAACAAAACGAGACCCATTAAATTTTTAGCCGGGGTTCAATTAGAAAAAAGACCCCTGCGAGCGACAAAAACGCCTTGGGCTTTGCTAAACCAAAATTAGATAGGGAAAGCATTTGCTAAACTTAAAAAACACACGAAAGAACTTCCCAACAGAAAACCAAATCAAACGGGGAACTTAAATTTTAAATCAATACAGATGAAAAAATAAATGCAATAGAAGCGAAACCGGTTTTTCGAAAAACAGCGTTAAAAAAAATTAATGACCCCCATTGCCCTATGCGGGAAATAGCGGCCCTTGATCATGCTTGAGAACATCAAGGGGAATTTAAAAACAATTTAGCAAAAATAGGTGAACTAATGAGCATAAAAAAAGAGAAAAAAAAAAACCGTTGAGGGTGAGACGCCAATTAGGGGAAAATTTTAAAAAAAGAAAAAACCCAAAAAACAAAAAGATCTTCAAGAGGACAGCAAAACTAAAGCGTTGTCTACTAACCGAGAACAAAAGCAAATCAAATGAGCAAATAAGAGAAACACCAAAGAATTTATATGAAGACCCAAAAGCTGCAGAACAATACAAAACCCGTTTGAGAGCAGGGGGTCACATTGCAGCATAACAGCCTTGGATTGCAATAAGTACACTGGGGTTGGGTATTACAGGCGGTGGGGGCAAAGCCCAGTGCCTCCGCCACCATCGCCTCCGCCGATAAATCTGGGAAAAAAAAAAAACTTGACCATCTTGCGGTTTTTTAAAAAAAAAAGCCGGAAAAACAAAAAAGGGTTTTCCAGGTAATTAGGAAGGTATTGTTAGCTGGCTTTTGTCACTGCAAGCAAAATATTGGGTTTAGCCGAGCACTTATGGCATTAGTTCTCTTAATAGTTGGGTTAATATTTAGTAAAATAAAGACCGAGTAATCCTAGGCCATTAATCCAAAACAAGCCGCTTTTCATATCATGGTCATCGCGAACAGAGTCCGCGTCTTCAACGGTCTTCGGGCTTTGGGCCGCGGGATTGGATACTATTCTTGGGGGTCATCTGTTTTTACTGCTTGCAATATTACTGGCTCAGAATTTATTTCTTTTTTTTCCGACCTTCTGTTCATTGCCTGCCACAAGGATTTCATTTTTGTAGTTTATTATTGTTCCTATCTGGAGCCTGAGGTCAGAAGGCAGCATGTAATAAACCAGTGCCAAACAGCAAAGTCTACTTTCGATCTTGCGTATTGTAAAACATTTGGTACCTTTAATACTTGAAGGTAAATCAACTGTAAATAATGGCGTCCTCTAAATTGCAAAAGTATTTTTTTTTGTGCATCAAAACCAGTAGAAGGATCGGTTATGCTTGATCTCGTTGTGCTTGCGAACCTAGCAAACACCAAACGTAAGTACGAACAGAGTCGTTTATTCGTTCTTTTCCTGCTTTAGTTAGGCCGTTAGAAGCGTCTAAAATAAATGTTGTCCATGCTGTTTATGCTTTTTGCTCTATGGACCCGAGGTGAACAGCTGTGCCTGAAGAGAAAGAGTGAAAAGGGGAAATTCCAGTCATAAATTAAAACTTTCTGTGCACGCCCCCCCAAATAAGGGTGCCTAAGCCATGATTAAGATCCGACTTTTGTCTAAAGTCTGTCTTGGTCTTAAATTTGAATTCGTTACAGATCCTTTCAAAAGCCTTCATGTCTATTCTGTGCTGAATGGATTAAACGGTTTGTCATTTGGTAATGGAGCTTGCAGTTCAGACAAAATACGCCTGAAGGTGTAATAAAAATTTAAATCTATAACACTGACCTCACCAAAGGATCAGGATGATTTAAATGATCACATACGACACTCCACACCCATTGATGCACAAAACACAGCAAAGTTTAACTGGTTCTGAAAAACGCATGGGAAATGACAAACCACACTTTTGCGATGTAGTCTTTTTAATAGGGGGTTAAAATATCGCTTAATGAGTACTCACCTTTACTTAAAAGGGTTTTCAGTCTGGGTCACAGAATGTCAAGAGTATCATTGTTATATTTTTAAGATTGTAGTGCGGCCCAACAGAATATTTTGCATTAGTATATTTGAATGCACTCATTTTTATTTTGTTTAAAAAATGTTTGTAACAATAACAACCCAAGAAACCGTCCTTCGTTTTTAGAACAATGCTATTAATAACGAATGCGGAACCAAACGGTCCCCGCCCATGAAATATTCTACAAAGTCGTATGGTTAATAAAGCAAGCAAGGAGAATAATACGGTTCAAAAGTTGACAAAACAGGGGCCAAAGTTGCGTTAACAATACCTGATGGTTATTACGGGTTTTGCTCGCAAAAAGAAGCAATGAGTAACTCAACAATTACTTCTCAAAATAACAAATGCAAATCTAAAAACAATGTTAACATTCAAGCCTGAAGAAGAAGAGGTTACTATTTTGATAAAGAGCTAGCTAAAATGTTAGGCTTTGCAGCGACAATTATAGATGTTTGAGTTACACCAACCAAACTACTTATGAGGGAGAAAATCCGCTCGATCTGCATTACATTCAATACTCTATGTTCATTTTTGATGAGCTAAGCACTGATGAAAACTTATATGATGGGAAAACCCTCAACTGTTTTAAGAGCTCTTCCATCTGGGAAAGCCGCATATTGCGATTATGAAATTATACAATTCCCTAATTTACAGTTTAAAAGATTGTTTTTGGAAGGGGTCGGATCATTTAATTTAAAAATTGCAGACAAAACAGGGGAAAGGTCGTGAAATGTGATAACCTGCACATTGTTTTGGAAATAAAATAATAAGTTGTACTAAAAAATGTCGCGTGGCCAGAAGAATCAGGAGTTACAATAGCGCCTGTGAGGGGTAAAAACTTTAAATTAAAAGACCTTGCAGATGTTGCGGACTTTGAACAGAACGGTGAGATAGGCGCATTGTATGGTATTTGAGTACACTAAAGATGGGATTATAAACGCAAAGAGGTTGGGGGACAACAAAAAGTTTCCTAAACTAGAACAACTGCGCAATCTAGAGGCAAAAAAATGTTGGCCAGTAAGAATACAAAATAGTTCGAAAACCTGACCTCAAATGGCACTTAGAACCTATTTAAAATGGGAAATAAAATTTGAATTCTAACCCCATTTAACTTTTTTTGCCGTCAAAAAAGTTTCAGAAAAGCTTCAACTCGGGCCCCTTTTTAAAAAAAAAATGAAAAGTTTATGCCAGACGCCCAAAACCCGGGAAAAAAATTAAAAAAAAACCGTATGGGAAAAAACAGAATCCTCCCCCAAAAAGAAAGGGGTTTTTTAAAAAAACTTCTAAAAAATTTAAAAAGTTTTTTCCAACCCAAAAATTTGGGAGACACGTTCACAAAAATTTGAAATTTCTGTCTTTAAAAAGATGGGAGAGGGAGGGGGGGTTGTGGGCGTTAGTGACTCCCTTAAAAAAAGGAAATTAATATTGCGGGAAAAATTTAAAGCCCTTTAAAACCCTTAACGTTACCATCGCGATTTTCAAAATTTGGTTGAGGAAATTAAGATCTAACAACAAGCCCAAAAATCAATGTTGAAAAAAATAAAAAACAATTTTAACAAAACTAAATTGGTTTTAAAACCTTTAAAACCCAAAATTTGGCCCCCCATGGGGTTTTATTTTTTAACTAAACAATTTTTAAACGGAGAGAAAGAAAAAAAATAATAACGGAAATTAGAAAAAAACCCGTTAAAAAACCTAGGGAGCAGTTAAATTTTAAAGAAAAAAACCCCCATTGTTCAATAAATTTGGGGGAAACGGGTTTGTGGAAAAACAATATTTGTCCTAGACTATTACAAACAGTTTACCGAATAATTTTGATCATATTGGGGTTTTTTCTGTCAAACACTTAAAAGGAAAAAAAGCTATCATGAAAAAGGGTTTATATGGACAGACAATGACTATATTTATTTTAATCCTAGCACAAAAACCTGATAGTGTTTAGAATATTTTTTATAAAGGTTTGAAGGAACGCAAAACGCCCTTTATTATAGTGACTTTTTCGGCAGAAAAATATATTTAAAAAGAAAAACACTTTGAAAAAGGGCGGGCTTTCAGCGGAAGACATAAAGGGAAAAAGGTGGGGGTTTTTATGTCAAAAATATAACCCGTTTTAAAGGGACTTTAAAAAGAACATTTAAAAGACTTTTTTTTTTAAATTTCACATGAAAGACAGAGACCATTTGATGACTGTATGCGTGAAAATGATGTTATTGAAAAGACCCAGGAAAAACCCGGGTTTTAAGAAAAAAAAAAAAAACTGAAAAGTTTAGAAAATTTAAGTATTAAAAACAGATAACCTAAAAAAGTATTTTTTTAGGGTCTTTTTTTTTTTGGTTATTAAAAGCTTCTTTTTCCAGAGAACGAAAAAATGCAGGTTCAAGTCGCCCGGTCAAAAACGGGTTAGAGGGGGTGAGCTAAACCTGAAATTTCCCTTTCCCTCTCCTTTTCACACACACACACACACAAAAACACACACACAAAACCACACAAAACCACACACACACACACACACCACACACACACACACACACACACACACCTCTAACACTCACACATCAAACTTTCATGCACGCACAAAACACATACACATTTTTCACCTTACTGGCTAAACATAGAGGCGGACAATAAATGGGGACTAGAAAGGACTTGCACATTACATTTTTCAGGATAGATAATTTTGAAAAAAGTGGGTTTTTTCAGGTGCCTTTTGGAACGTTGAGAAGCATTTTTTTTTCCCAAAGAGCAGGGTAGAGATTTTCCTTTAAATTTGGGCCAAAACAGAAAAAAGGTTTTTTACCAAAAGCATCAAGAGAGAAGCGAGGAACAGTCATTTTTAGGTGTCAAAGGAAGGAGTGTTCAAAAGGGTTTTTGTGTATCTCCCGGACTTTGGAAAGATATGGTGGCATTTTCCCTCATGATAATACACGGGAACAGAGACAGTCAATTTTTATATTAAATTTCCCTGGCCTTAAAAAGTACCAAAGGAGAGTTCTGAGGAAAAGTTTTTTGGGGTCCCCGCCCGGGCTTGCAAAAAACAAGGTGAGTCACATGATTCTGAAAGTGTTAAGTTTTTTTAGTTAAATTGTGGGGAGACCAGCAAGAAGAGAGTTACATGGTAAAGCGGAGATTAAAAAAAGGTCAAGAAAAAGATTTGGAAAAAACCCACAAAAACCATTCTGTTTTTAATTTTAAAAACCCGGCCCTTTCCTAAAAAGGATAAAAAAAATATCATATTTTCAACCAATTAAAAATTTAAAACACTGACTTTATTTTCCCACTTAATATTGATATTCCCCGGCTAAAAACCAAAATTTTCCAAGAAACCTCCAATGTCCCCTTTGGGGAGCACTTTAATTTTCCCCTTTTTATTACAAATACACTGTTTTTACAGAACAGTGATAATGTACTTTTTTTTAAAAACAACTGAATTTTCAAAAACATTTGAAAAAAAGCAATCCAAAAAATTAAAAAGGTTTACAAAAGGGGGGGCAGAAAAGGAACCCCGACAGTGGTTCGGGTTTTTAAAAAAATTCCAATTTTAAAACGTCAAAAAAATAAATTTTTTTAGGAAAGGGGGTTTTTTTATCTATACCTTCAAAATTAATCAAAAAACGGAGGCTTTGACTCTAAGATACCCCAAATTGGTTTTCTTTTTAAAAATTTTTAACTGTATGTTGATTCCAGATCTGTTTTACAATCTTTTAAACCGGAACTTTGGGGACTGCAAGCAAAAAAAGATTTGCTTTTTGAAATAAAAAAAATTACCCGCGTTGTTTATTAAAAATCTAGGCATAAGAATTCATTTTTTTTTTGGGTCCCTTTTCCCCTGGGTATTTAAATGGGAAAAAAAATACGACAGATTTTTTCAAAAGAAGGAACAAAAAAGAAACAAATTTAAAAAATTTATTAAAAAAATCCTTTGATTTGTTTCCCCCCATTTTGATTAAAAATTTCAAAAATTTTTGGACAAGTAATTTTACATAACAGAGTTTTCAAGGGCCAAAAAAGGGTACTTTACCATCGTGCCCAAGGCACATTGATTGATTCATGAAATTTAAGGGTGAAAACTTGGAACCCTAAATATTTTCATGGGGAACCTTTTTGTCGGCCAAAAGAAAAAAATTTCCTGGGCATTATCTTTTGGGGGGTTGGGGAAGGGGCCCGGTGTTTTTACCGGGGGGTTCAGGGAGAAAATTAAAAATTGGGAAAAAAGAACCCAAATTTTAATTTGGTACCTTTTTTTAAGGGTTTCATAAGTGGGTAAAACGCCATGGGGTTAAATTTTCCCCATCACAGGTTTGCCCAAATTTTTTTTTTGAAATCAACAATTCCTGCGTACCTCAGGAAATTTGAATAATCTTTAAAAATGCATATAATCAATGTTTGGGTTTTAAACACTAAAATGGGTGATAAGTTTAGTTTTGGGGGATGGGTTTTTTTTTTTTGTTTTGTTTTTGTTTTTTTAATAAAAAGTCTAACAAACACTGGCGAGGAAAGACATTAATTAAATAAACCCCTAACCTGAACTGGGAAAAGAACTGAAATGAACGAACTGAAGGCTTTGAGTAACTAGTGTGGATAATAACAAAACCTTCTCCCTGTTAAAAACTGTGACAGATTTTCAAAAAAATTTAAAAACTTTGACAATTTTTTATACATTAACACTGACCGATTTTCAACAATTAAAACTGTGACAGATTTTTATGCTTTTAAAACCCGTACAATTTCCCTACAGACCTTTGGGCCAAAACCTTTGAATTCTGGCTGACAAGTATTCAACCCTGACCTTGGCCCCGACAGTCAGCAGGACTGTAAAAAAACATGACTTGGGGCACAGCGACCTGAATGTACTTTTTGGGACTTCAATAACAGACTTTGGGAAAAAGCGGCATAATGTACTTTTTTTACTTCCCAAAAACCCTGACTTTGGGCACAGCTGACCTAATTACTTTTGGGGGCTTCCAAACATGACTTGACAAAAGCCGACCGAATGTACTTTGGTGACTTCAAAAACCGACTTGGACAAAATAAACCCGAATGTACTTTGGGGGCCCTTTAAAAAACATGACTTGGGCACGCAAACCCGAAACGTGCGTACTTTGTGACTTCAATAACATGAAATTGGACACAGCGACCTGAACCCGTGCTTTACTTTTGGGGACTTCAATAACATTTACTTGGGGCCAGTGGGCCGAAAAGTACTTTTTTGGGGTTCAATAACCGACTTGGACACAGCTGACCCCGAACCCGTGCGTAAATTTTTTGACTTCAATAACATGACTTGGGCACAGCGACCCGAATGTACTTTGGGGATTTAACAACATGACTTTTGGGCACAGCGGAACCCGAATGTACTTTGGTGGGCTTCAAAAAACAAAACTTGGAACAGCACCTAAACTTTCTTTAAATTTTGGGGACTTCAATAACATGACTTTGGAAAAAAGCTGAAACCCGAATTGTGCTGTACCCTTTTTGGTTTACTTTAATAACCTGAAATTTGGGCCAGCTGACAAGAACTGTGCTGTTTTCTTTGGTGACTTCAATAACAGGGCTTGGACACAGCTGACCTGAAATTACTTTGGGGACTTCAATAACCTGACTTGGGCACAGCTGACCCCAAGGGACTCTGGGACTTCAATAACCCTGACTTGGAAAACAGCTGACCGAACTGTGGGTGTACTTTGGGGTCTTTTAATAACATGACTTGGACACAGCTGACCCCGAAAATGTGCTGTACTTTGGTACTTCAATTGCAAAGACTTGGACACAGCGGCCCTAATGTACTTTGGGGACTTCAATAACTACCCTTTGGAAAACAGCTACCTAATGTAATTTGGTGACTTCAATAAAATTACTTGGGCACAGCTGACCTGAATGTAAAATTTTGGGGACTTCAATAACATGCCCTTTGGGCACAGCGGGCTGAATGAAAGTACTTTGGGGGCTTCAATTAAAAAGACTTTGGACACAGCTGGGGAATGAATTTGGGGCCGTACTTTGGTACTTCAAAAAACATGACTTGGAAAACAGCCGGGCCTCAATGTACTTTGTGACTTCAAAAACAGGGCTTTGGGCACAGCCCGACCTGAAAGTCTTGGTGACTTCAAAAACAAAACTTGGACACAGCCTTTCCTGAATGAAATATGGTGACTTCAATAACAAATTGGACACAGCTGACCTGAATGGAAATTTTGGTTTACTTCAAAAACCAAAACTTGGCACAGCTGGGCCTGAAAGTACTTTGGGGGACTTCCATAACATGACTTGGCAAAAGCTGACCTGAATGTACTTTGTGACCCCAAAAAAATGACTTGGGCACAGCCCCACCTGAATTTTGCTGTACTTTGGGACTTTAATAACCCTGACTTTGGGCACGCTACTCCCGAAATTTCCTTTTTGACTTTTAAAAACAAGAAATTGGACACAGCTGACCTGAACTTTGCGTACTTTGGTGCTTCAATAACAAAACTTGGACAAAAGCGACATAACTGGGGCTGTACTTTGGGAACTTCAATAACATGATTTGGACACAGCTGACCTGAACTTGCTGTACTTTGGGACCTTTTAATAACATGACTTGGACACAGCTGACCTGAAAGAAATTTGGGGGGACTTTTAATAACCCTTACTTGGACAAAAGCTACCCCAATGGCTTTTCTTTTGGTGATTTCAATAACCCCCACCTTTGGGCACAGCTGACCTGAAATGTGCATACCTTTTTTACTTTAACAACATGACTTTTGGGCACAGCTGACCTGAATTTTTGCCCGTACTTTTTGACTTCAAAAAACTGACTTGGAAAACAGCTGACATGAATGTACTTTTGGGGACTTTAATAACCCTGACTTGGGCACAGCTTACCCCAATTTCTTTGGTGACTTCAATAAAATACTTGGGCACAGCTGACCGAATGTACTTTGGGACTTTCAAAACATCCTTTGGGCACGCTGACCTGAAAAGCCCTTTGGGGACTTTCAATTTAAAAGACTTTGGGCACAGTGACCTGAATGTACTTGGTGACTTCAATAACATGACTTGGACACAGCTTTACCCCGAATTAACTTTGGTGACTTCAAAACAGACTTGGGCCCCAGCTGACCCTGAATTGGCTGTACTTTGGGGATTCAAAAACATACTTTGGGCACAGCGACCTGAAATTTGCAGTACTTTTGGGGACTTCAATAAAAATGACCCTTTGGGCCACTGACCTGAATTGTGCTGTACTTTTGGGGGACCTTAATAAAAATACTTGACACAGCACCTGAAATTTTTGCTGTACTTTGGGGACTCAAAACATACCCTTGGGCACAGCTGACCTTAAATTTTGCTTTACTTTTGGGAACTTTAATAAAATGACTTGGACACAGCTGACCAGAAAATTTTGCTGTACCCTTTGGGACTTCAATAACATCCCTTTGGAAAACAACGACCTGAATTTCTTTTGGGGACTTCAATAACAAACTTTGGCCCAGCTGACCTGAAAGTACTTTGGGGACTTTTTAATAACAAGACTTGGACACAAACTGAAACCGAAATTTTGCTAACTTTGGTTTCCCTTTAATAACATGACTTGGACACAGCTGGGCCTGAATTGTGCTGTACTTTGGTGACTTCAATAACAAGAAAATTTGGAAAACAGCGACCGAATTTGCGTACTTTGGTTTACTTTAAAAAACATACCCTTGGGAAAAAGCTGACCTGAATTGGCTTTTAAATTTGGGACTTTAATAACATGAAATTGGACATAGCTGACCTGAATTTTCTGTACTTTGGGGACTTTTTTCTTTTTAACCATTTTCCCCCCGCCTGGACATGTTAGGAAACGAAGGGAGTTAATTTTAGATCCCCCGTTTCTGGGCACATGTTTTGGGGGCAAACGTAAGTTATTTCAGATCCCCGTTTTTGGACAAAATGGTTTTGGGGAAAAAACAAAATTATTTTAGATCCAGTTCTGGACACAAGTTTTTTTAGAGCAAAGGAAGTTATTTCAGATCCCCCGGGTTTTTGGAAAACATGTTTAGGGGGCAAACGTAATTATTTCAGATCCCATTCTGGACACATGTTTAGGGGCAAACGTAAGTTATTTTTAGATCCCAGTTCCGGACAAAATGTTTAGGGGCAAACGTAAGTTTTTTTCCGATCCCATTTCTGGGCACATTTAGGGGGCAAACTAAGTTAAATTTTAGATCCGACTGAAACCTAAATTTTGCTGCCAACCCCAAAACTGTTCTTATGCTGTTGGAAATAAATTTCACACCACACACACAAAAATGGGCACAGGATATTTTTGGGGCAACAGCTTTTTCCTTTTAAAATTTTCTTTTAAAAGGTTACCAACGCAGTTCAGTCAGGGAACCAAGACTGAAAAATCTTTATGTCCGAAGGATCACACTTTTAAAAAAAAAAAGAATCAAAATTTTTTAGAAAAAATCGCTATTTTATCAAGAGTAACATTCTAGAAACTGAACTTCCACATTTCCCTTTCTTTTTCCTTTTTCTGAATTTTAATATCAAAAGATTTTTAGAAAATTTTAAAGAGAAAAACACTAAATAGTGATAAAAAAAATTTAAAAACATAAGCCCAAAAGCCTGCCCTTTTGGTTTTTTTTTCTTAAGGGTTTTAAAAATATGGCTAAAATCTTAAAATTTATGGGTTAGACTCCCATTTTTTTAAAAGT
>CM031599.1:106155420-106207920 GCA_018398815.1 Conus ventricosus
GAACAAACTTTAATCTGAATTAAAACATTTAAACATGAAAAAAGTACTGGTAATGAACAACAAAATTAAGCAAAGAGGCATGTATACATATATAGAGAAACCAGACCATATTAGGCTGCACACACACACACACACACACACCACGCACGCACGCACGCACGCACGCACGCACGCACGCACGCGCACACACACATATGCACTCACACACACATGCATGCACGCACGCACACACACACAGAGAAAACTGCATGATTTATTGATTAACTGTAATATTGAATACAAAAGCATGAAAAAAATAACCAACCTTTAATCTAAAGCACTTTTTTACCCAAACCATCATACACTCCCCCCCCCCCCCTCCCCCCCCCCCCCCCCCCCCCCCCCCCCCTCGCTTTATGAAACAGAAAAAAAAATGTAATGACTTTTGTTCCATTGCAACATAAAAAACTAAACTAGTTTAATTCATAGGTTCCTCATGGTGCATTATTCATTCACAGCAATGAAAATGTATTTCAAATGCATAAAAACAGCATGTACAGTAAGCTGCATCAAATGCATAAAAACAGCATGTACAGTAACTGCATCAAAGCATAAAAACAGCATGTACAGTACTGCATCAAATGCATAAAAACAGCATGTACAGTAAGCTGCATCAAATGCATAAAAACAGCATGTACAGTAAGCTGCATCAAATGCATAAAAACAGCATGTACAGTAAGCTGCATCAATGCATAAAAACAGCATGTACAGTAAGCTGCATCAAATGCATAAAAACAGCATGTACAGTAAGCTGCATCAAATGCATAAAAACAGCATGTACAGTAAGCTGCATCAAATGCATAAAAACAGCATGTACAGTAAGCTGCATCAAATGCATAAAAACAGCATGTACAGTAAGCTGCATCAAATGCATAAAAACAGCATGTACAGTAAGCTGCATCAAATGCATAAAAACAGCATGTACAGTAAGCTGCATAATAAAAACAGCATGTACAGTAAGCTGCATAAAAACAGCATTGTACAGTAAGCTGCATAAAAACAGCATGTACAGTAAGCTGCATAAAAACAGCATGTTACTAGGTACAGTAAGCTGCATAAAAACAGCATGTACAGTAAGCTGCATGAAAACAGCATGTACAGTAAGCTGCATCAATTTTTTTCTTCCTGTTTTTTTCTTGCCAACTCTTAACTACAGTTTAAGATAAGACAATGTCTGCTGAGTAAAATGAACTCTTCTTACATGCAAAAACAATAACAACAAGAGAACTTGAAAAACACCCACACACAAACAGCACAAGCACCAAAATGCATTTACCCTGTCATGCAATACTTACTTCATTCCCCCAACACCATGCCCACTCTCTTGCATACCCACCCATCCAGCAACACACACACACACACACACACACACACACACACACACACACACACACACACACACACACACACAGAGAGAGAGAGAAGAGAGAGAGAGAGAGAGAGAGAGAGAGAGAGAGAGAGAGAGAGAGAGAGCAGCTGTTGGTAAGGGGAGACAAAGGGACATCTCTCTGGATGTGAAGAGTGTAGTCTTAAGACAGGATTTGAAGGATGACATTTAGAACTGCAGAGAGAGGGAGTTTACTGCATGTGGTTGGGACCTGGGCAGAAAGAAACATTTGTCAGCGGACTTGGTGTGAAAGCGAGGGACGTGGAGGAGACGAATATCCTACAAATTGCTATTAACTATAGAGACAAAGAAAATCACCAAGATGAGAAGGAGCCAAACTATTCTCAGAATTGAAAGCAGAGTTTATTGATAATTCGTCTTTCAGTTGGGAGCCAGGGAAGTAAGAGAAGTATTGGAATGACTTGAATGTATAAAGGTTAGTTGAACAGCATTGTTTTGTATTAAGGAGATGATTCCGTGAACAGTCAGCAAGGAGAAAGTTAACATAATCCAAACTTGGGAGAACGAAAGCTGAAACGAAGGTTTAAGCGGGCTTTAACTTAGTTTAAGAAGAACTCTGAAAATATAGGGAAAATGAGCGAAGGACAAAGTTTATAATAGAGTTTGTCAGAATAGCAGAGGTACGCTTGCTGACTTTGGGACCCTTATAATTAAAAGCATATAATTATCAAAAGCTTGGTGATTGTCCAGCGACGAGTCACGAGGTGCGTGTGTCACAGATGCAGGACCTCCAGTATGGACAACAGCTTCGAGGGGCCTTTGCTGCCTTGAAGACAAAAGGCACGCCTTACAACCTTTCACATGTTTCGTAACAAATTGATCTCCATAGGCTGCCAGTATGCTCTGTTTTTTAGGTCCAGGCGGACATCGAACCTGCCCTACCAACTCGCAGTCCTATATATGCTGTTCACCCATGCAGAAGACTGCCGCAATAGTTTCTTGCTCTCTCTTTCTTTCGTGTTGGTTATCTTTAACTTACCTGTAATGTACCTGTAAGGGATTTGTCCGTACTGATCAGGATTGTCCGTGAAGGTTGCTGATCACTTTCCTCAGATCAGAAACTTGTAAATAGTTCATGTAAGCTTATTCGTTTGCTCTGGCACTTTCACTGAATCAATACACACACTTCAATCAATACACACACTTCAATCAATACACACACTTCAATCAATACACACACTTCAATCAATACACACACTTCAATCAATACACACACTTCAATCAATACACACACTTCCACAATTTCAACTGGTCATCAAGAAATGAGTCACTGAGAGGTTTCTAGTAAACACTGGGAATTCCACCTTGAGTTTCTAACGTTCCTCAGGAATTAGCCGAGTGTGTTGATTTTAAAAATATCTTCTACACGCTTGACTAGAATTTGTTGCATGGAGATTTGTGACTGCAGCTCCCCAATTAGACAAAAAACATTGAAAAAAAAATTGTGGGAAAAAAGAATAGAAGAAAAGAGACAAGCATAATAACTGCGGCACGCACACGCAGGCACACACACACACACACACACACACCACACACACACACACACACACACACACACACACACACACACACACACACACACGTACACACACAAGCGTGCGCGCCCACACACACACACACACACACACACACACACACACACACACACACACACACACACACACATACACATTTACTCACTTACTCACAAGCGCGCACGCGCACGCGCTACACCACACACACACACACACACACACACACACACGCACGCACGCACGCACGCACGCACGCACGCACACACCCACGCACGCACGCACGCACGCACGCACGCACGCACGCACCACACACACACACACACACACACCACAAGTGCACACGCACGCTCGCGCGCACGCACGCACACACACACACACACACACACACACACACACACACACACACACACACAACACACACACACACACACACACACACACACACACACACAAGCGCACACGCGCGCTCGCACGCACGCACACACACACACACACACACACACACACACACACACACACACCACACACACACACACACACACACACACCACACACACACAAGCGCACACGCGCGCTCGCACGCACACACACACACACACACACGCCCACGCACGCACGCACGCACGTACGCACACGCACACACACACACACACACACACACACACACACACACACACACACACACACACACACACACACACACACTTGCCAATTGCTGTGAGTAGGCCTACACATACTCAGCATACTCAAAAGGCAAGATCTCTCCCACTCATCCCATCCGTATCTCATTGCTAAAGCATGCTTGTTAACTGTGATTGAGTAAGTTTAAGTGACTTTGTGTTGAAGAAACATTGTAAGATGCTGACAAAATCCTGAATGTCATATTGCTTCAATACAACTTCAATTCTGCAAATCGTATGTGATACACATCGCACAGCACATGAGCACTTGCTAATGAAATACCGAAATCCCATCAGTGCCACACTGGATTGCATCATTTCATTTTTTAGAATTTTTTTTTTTACAGATGATTTCATGAAGTATTTGGAATAACAAGAGAGATTTTAATAACGCAGAGGCAGAAAGATGATTTTGAAAGAACGTATCCTAACTGGGAAGCACTATGGATGACGATGACTACAGGGGTACAAATGGAAGCACTATGGATGACGATGACTACAGGGGTAACAAATGGAAGCACTATGGATGACGATGACTACAGGGGTACAAATGGAAGCACTATGGATGACGATGACTACAGGGGTACAAATGGAAGCACTATGGATGACGATGACTACAGGGGTACAAATGGAAGCACTATGGATGACGATGACTACAGGGGTACAAATGGAAGCACTATGGATGACGATGACTACAGGGGTACAAATGGAAGCACTATGGATGACGATGACTACAGGGGTACAAATGGAAGCACTATGGATGACGATGACTACAGGGTACAAATGGAAGCACTATGGATGACGATGACTACAGGGGTACAAATGGAAGCACTATGGATGACGATGACTACAGGGGTACAAATGGAAGCACTATGGATGACGATGACTACAGGGTACAAATGGAAGCACTATGGATGACGATGACTACAGGGTACAAATGGAAGCACTATGGATGACGATGACTACAGGGGTACAAAAACAGAAGACGAAACAATGACAAACAAACAAACTACAGCAGCAAAAGAAAGGTGCATACAAAACTGTTACAAATCAATTGAAATTCTAAACCTTTCCTTTACTTAATTAAGTGGGAGGGGGGGGGGGGGCGCTTTTTTTTTCTCCAGTTTTTGCCCACGCAATAAAAAGACATAACCTGATTGTCATCATGTAAGACTTGAAGAGCCAGATATGTGATAAATACATTCTGTTAACTACATGCACAACAGTGTGTGTGTATAGGTGTGTGTGTGTGGGGGGGGGGGGGGCGGGGAGAGATAGAGGGGTGGCTGGGTAGTGGAGTTGGCCTTTATCTCTTCATCCGTAAAGGGAAGAATGTCGACCACTTCCGTCGAATAGACATGACGACATGGCGGCTCTCCATCGCTTACTGCAATGGTCTAACAATCTATCTGTCTATCTCTCTATCAATCAATCTATCTATCTATTTATCTTTGTGTCTATTTATTTATCTATCTCACTGTCTGTCTGTCTATCTATCTGTCTGTCTGTTCATCTCTCTCTCTCTCTCTCTCTCTCTCCTCTCTCTCTCTCTCTCTCCTCTCTCTCTCTCTCTCTCTCTCTCTCTCCTCTCTCTCTTTCTCTCTCTCTCTCCATGTGTGTGTGGTGTGTGGTGTGTGTGGTGTGTGTGTGTGTGTGTGTGTGTGTGTGTGTGTGTGTGTGTGTGTGTGTGTGTTCGCTTGTATACGCACACGTGCGCGTGTATGTGTGTGTGTTAGTCCATGCGCACGTGCGCGTGTGTATGTGTGTGTGTGTGTGCATGGGTGCGCGCATACATGCGTGTGTGCGCGCGCATGTTTATGTCTGTTTGTGTGTCTGTGTCTGTATGTCTCTTTTCGTGTGCGGGCACGTGCGCGTGCAAGTATGTGTGCATATGTATGTGTGTTTGTGTCTGCATGTACATGTGTGTGTGCACGTGTGTGTGTGTGCGCAGGAGCGCCCGTGTGTGTGTGGTGTGCACGCGAATGCACGTGTGTATGTGTGCCTTTGTACACAATATGTATATGCCATACGGCATACACCATCACTGGTAAGCTTATTGTGTGTTCCGTGGTCAGTGTCATTTTGTCTTGAGTGCACAACTAAAGCTGCGGGGTGTAGGGTGAACACCTAGTGGCAGACCAAAGGCCATACAGTGTAGGGTGAACACCTAGTGGCAGACCAAAGGCCATGCAGTGTAGGGTGAACACCTAGTGGCAGAACAAAGGCCATACAGTGTAGGGTGAACACCTATGGCAGACCAAAGGCCATACAGTGTAGGGTGAACACCTAGTGGCAGACCAAAGGCCATACAGTGAAGGGTGAACACCTAGTGGCAGACCAAAGGCCATACAGTGTAGGGTGAACACCTAGTGGCAGACCAAAGGCCATACAGTGTAGGGTGAACACCTAGTGGCAGACCAAAGGCCATACAGTGTAGGGTGAACACCTAGTGGCAGAACAAAGGCCATACAGTGTAGGGAGAACACCTAGTGGCAGACCAAAGGCCATACAGTGTAGGGTGAACACCTAATGACACACCAAGGAAGGCCATACAGTGTAGGGTGAACACCTAGTGGCAGAACAAAGGCCATACAGTGTAGGGTGAACACCTAGTGGCAGACCAAAGGCCATACAGTGTAGGGTGAACACCTAGTGGCAGACCAAAGGCCATACAGTGCAGGGTGAACACCTAATGACACACCAAGGAAGGCCATACAGTGTAGGGTGAACACCTAGTGGCAGAACAAAGGCCATACAGTGTAGGGTGAACACCTAGTGGCAGACCAAAGGGCATACAGTGTAGGGTGAACACCTAGTGGCAGACCAAAGGCCATACAGTGTAGGGTGAACACCTAGTGGCAGACCAAAGGCCATACAGTGTAGGGTGAACACCTAGTGGCAGACCAAAGGCCATACAGTGTAGGGTGAACACCTAGTGGCAGACCAAAGGCCATACAGTGTAGGGTGAACACCTAGTGGCAGACCAAAGGCCATACAGTGTAGGGTGAACACCTAGTGGCAGACCAAAGGCCATACAGTGTAGGGTGAACACCTAGTGGCAGACCAAAGGCCATACAGTGTAGGGTGAACACCTAGTGGCAGACCAAAGGCCATACAGTGTAGGGTGAACACCTAGTGGCAGACCAAAGGCCATACAGTGTAGGGTGAACACCTAGTGGCAGACCAAAGGCCATACAGTGTAGGGTGAACACCTAGTGGCAGACCAACGCCATACAGTGAAGGGTGAACACCTAGTGGCAGAACAAAGGCCATACAGTGAAGGGTGAACACCTAGTGGCAGACCAAACGCCATACAGTGAAGGGTGAACACCTAGTGGCAGACCAAAGGCCATACAGTGAAGGGTGAACACCTAGTGGCAGACCAAAGGCCATACAGTGTAGGGTGAACACCTAGTGGCAGACCAAAGGCCATACAGTGTAGGGTGAACACCTAGTGGCAGACCAAAGGCCATACAGTGTAGGGTGAACACCTAGTGGCAGACCAAAGAAGGCCATACAGTGTAGGGTGACACCTAGTGGCAGACCAAAGGCCATACAGTGTAGGGTGAACACCTAGTGGCAGACCAAAGGCCATACAGTGTAGGGTGAACACCTAGTGGCAGACCAAAGGCCATACAGTGTAGGGTGAACACCTCGTGGCAGACCAAGGAAGCCCTGGATGGGCAACATGGAGGGCTGGGCTTTGCCCTGTAGTGTATCACTGTGTGACACAGGACTGTGGAGAACCCTGACACATGGTCCATACAATGCTTGAAAATCCCTCAATTTGTGTGACCTCCCCCCCTCCCCACCCCAAACCCTGACCCATGGTCCGTACAATGCCTGAAAATCCCTGTTTGTGTGATCCCCTTTTCAATGGCTGAAACTTTCCTTGGAATTTGGACTGTAGATCTTAGTGACTGTAGACCTCAGAGTGCTTGATCGTGCTCAAAAATGATTTTGTGCGGCAAATTTATATTTTCATGAGAAAATCATGAAATAATACAGTGAATTGCATTGCATTGGTCAAGCTGATCTGCACTTTCAGGAAGAGAAGCTGTTCTGTTCTTGAGAGAGCCAAGTAGTGATGTTGACACAATCTAATGCCTTTAAAACGAAGACTTGCTCTGCGTTAACAATAGGTAAAAAAATATTTTTAAAAGTTCAGTTTCTATGTGCCAAAAATGTTCATTTTTTAAAAATCTGCTAATGTCTGCTGTCTGCTGATGTGTGTGAATGAAGTGACCGAAGTGTGCATGGAAGATTTTATTTTCTGTATTAATGTCCTTGAATTTTCTGTCAGAAGTTTTTGAAAAATCCTTAAAAAGTCCTTGAAGGTTTTGTTTGGGAATCTGTATGAACCTTGTAGCTGCTGAAGCGCACATTGTGCCAAACATACAACCTGCTGTCATTGTGCCAACCATACAACCTGTTGTCATTGTGTCAGCCATACAACCTGCTGTCATTGTGCCAGCCATACAACCTACTGTCATTGTGCCAGCCATACAACCTGCTGTCATTGTGCCAGCCATACAACCTGCTCTCATTGTGTCAGCCATACAACCTGCTGTCAATGTGCCAGCCATACAACCTGCTGTCATTGTGCCATACAACCTGCTGTCATTGTGCTATACAACCTGCTGTCATTGTGCCAGCCATACAACCTACTGTCATTGTGCCAACCATACAACCTGCTGTCATTGTGCCAACCATACAAGCTGCTGTCATTGTGCCATACAACCTGCTGTCATTGTGCCAGCCATACAACCTACTGTCATTGTGCCAACCATGCAACCTGCTGTCATTGTGCCAGCCATACAACCTGCTGTCAATGTGCCATACAACCTACTGTCATTGCGCCAGCCATACAACCTGCTGTCAATGTGCCATACAACCTGCTGTCATTGTGCCAGCCATGCAACCTGGAGTCATTGTTCCAGCCATACAACCTGCTGTCATTGTGTCAGCCATACAACCTGCTGTCATTGTGTCAGCCATACAACCTGCTGTCACTGTGCCAGCCATACAATCTACTGTCATTGTGCCAGCCATACAACCTACTGTCATTGTGCCAGCCATACAAACTGGAGTCAATGTGCCAGCCATACAACCTGCTGTCATTGTGCCAACCATACAACCTGCTGTCATTGTGCGAGCCATACAACCTGCTGTCATTGTGCCATACAACCTGTTGTCATTGTGCCAACCATACAACCTGCTGTCATTGTGCCATACAACCTGCTGTCATTGTGCCAGCCATACAACCTGCTGTCATTGTGCCATACAACCTGCTGTCATTGTGCCAGCCATACAACCTGCTGTCATTGTGCCAGCCATACAACCTGCTGTCATTGTGCCAGCCATACAACTTGCTGTCATTGTGCCAGCCATACAACCTACTGTCATTGTGCCAGCCATACAACCTGCTGTCATTGTGCCAGCCATACAACCTGCTGTCATTGTGCCAGCCATACAACCTACTGTCATTGTGCCAGCCATACAACCTGCTGTCATTGTGCCATACAATCTGCTGTCATTGTGCCAGCCATACAACCTGCTGTCATTGTGCCAGCCATACAACCTGCTGTCATTTTGCCAGCCATACAACCTGCTGTCATTGTGCCAGCCATACAATCTGCTGTCATTGTGCCAGCCATACAACCTGCTGTCATTGCCAGCCATACAACCTGCTGTCATTGTGCCAGCCATACAACCTACTGTCATTGTGCCAGCCATACAACCTGCTGTCATTGTGCCATACAACCTACTGTCATTGTGCCAGCCATACAACTTGCTGTCATTGTGCCATACAACCTACTGTCATTGTGCCAGCCATGCAAACTGCTGTCATTGTGCCATACATCCCACTGTCATTGTGCCAGCCATACAACCTGCTGTCATTGTGCCATACAACCTACTGTCATTGTGCCAGCCATACAACCTGCTGTCATTGTGCCAACCATACAACCTGCTGTCATTGTGCCAGCATACAACCTGCTGTCATTGTGCCATACAACCTGCTGTCATTGCATACAACATGCTGTCATTGTGCCATACAACCTGCTGTCATTGTGCCAACCATACAACCTGCTGTCATTGTGCCATACAACCTACTGTCATTGTGCCAACCTTACAACCTGCTGTCATTGTGCCATACAACCTGCTGTCATTGTGCCAGCCATACAACCTGCTGTCATTGTGCCAGCCATACAACCTGCTGTCAATGTGCCAGGCATACAACCTGCTGTCATTGTGCCAGCCATACAACCTGCTGTCATTGTGCCAGCCATACAACCTGCTGTCATTGTGCCAGCCATACAACCTGCTGTCATTGTGCAAGCCATACAACCTGCTGTCATTGTGTCAGCCATACAACCTACTGTTATTGTGCAAGCCATACAACCTGCTGTCATTGTGCCAGCCATACAACCTACTGTCATTGTGCCAGCCATACAACCTGCTGTCATTGTGCCAGCCATACAACCTGCTGTCATTGTGCCAGCCATACAACCTGCTGTCATTGTGCCAGCCATACAACCTGCTGTCATTGTATGCTGATGAAACTGATTCTGAAATGTCCATTCTGTGTTGTTGTTGTTTCCTCAGATGGGTGTTTTGTGGCCTTGACGTCCACGACGGCACAGTTCACCAAATCCAGTCTGACCTTAGCCGATGACCTGTTGAGACTATTCACTATTGAACTGGAGTCACAGGTTGCTAATGCCATTGAAACCATCTTCAACGCCCAGCTGTTGCAATTCCAGACCGCGCTAAAGTCAGACAAGTTCCAGTCAGAGGTGAGAGTTCCTAACAGATTGCGAGAAGGCAGTGTGGCAGGAAGTGGGGAATATTGGCATTGACTGCAAGGTTAACACAGTCGGTTTTTTCCCAGCTAGAAGCACACAGTTAAGAGGCCTGTAACTCAATACTTCTTTGTTGTGCCATTCTCATGCTACTTGAACAGATAAAAACAAAGCAGTCATAGTTTGAACATGTAACAGGTTTTCCCACTTCAAAGGTTTATCAGTTTGATTGCATGAAGGGGCCTGAAGTCTGAAATCAGGGCGAGTCTTACACTGGATTTCTTTCTTTTCTTTTTTTCTTTCTTTTGCACAGTGATGTTTAAAAAGTTGAAATAAATCTGAAATTGTAAAATTCTTGCAACCTAAAATAAAAGACTTTTCACAAGAGGAAAATTGAAGTTGATTGTTAGAGTTACATTGCCCAGCGTAGCATGCACACTGAAACATGGCACTGATCAGATAATAGTGATGTGCCACCTCACACACACACACACACACACACACACACACACACACACACACACACACACACACACACACACACACACACACACACACACACATATCTATTGTAACAAAATCTCTAACCAAATAATGACTGATATAGTGCATACACACCCTGACAAGTATTCCTAGCCAGCTAATAATGTGGCATCACAACACACACACACACACACACACACACACACACACACACACACACACACACACACACACACACCACACACTCACACACACACACACGCACGCACGCACGCACGCACGCACGCGCACGCACGCACGCACGCACGCACGCACGCACGCACACACACACACACACACACACACACACACACACAGACACACACACACACACACACACATGCAGTTTGTGGAGAGAAGTTGATTGGACGAATCTTCACCATGTATCAGCAGAACAACATTCCGCTGCCACAACAACTTCAGACGGTACAGATGAACTTTCAGACGGTGCAGATGAACTTTCAGACGGTGCAGATGAACTTTCGGCAGATCAAGTGATGGACGATGAGCTGACCCAGCTGTAAAAAGCTGCAAGTGAACACGTCAAGGATTTACGCAAACTGTGATCAGTTGGTAGAAAACTGGCTGATTCTGTGGTCATCTTCATTGAAAACATGATTTAAAGTTGAGAGGATTACATGCACAAATCTAGCGTTCACCAGTTCAGGTTAACTTTTGGTCGGTGAATTTTTGGTGGAATTAGACATAGTTTGAAACCTGAATTCAACATGGGGAGGTCTTACCTTCTAATTGATCAGATGGATGATGATTGTTTCAGCATTCTTTATTATAGAGAATGGCTTAAGGGGAAAAAAATATTTTGAAGCCGTACAGTCAGATTTAATATTAAAGTATGATAAAGTATGCATCATGGGTGACTTCAACTTTCCGTTTGTAAGATGGGATGGAAACTTCTCAGGTGATAAAGGGGAGGAAATTAAAATGAGGCTACAAGATGCTTTCCTCATCCAACAGGTGAAGCAGTACACAAGGAGGAGAGTAAACCAGAACCCAACCCTGGACGACTGGGTGCTAGTTCATGATGAAACCTTGATTTCAGAGGTCGAACACCAAGACCCACTCGGCAACAGTGACCATGATGTCTTAGTTTTTGAGTTGAATGTGAACTGTGAATCGAATGAGGAACAATGCAAGTATGTGTACAATCTTAAGAGGGGTGACTATAATAAATTGAGAGAGTTTTTAAGAGAAAAAGACTGGTCATCTTTGCCTGAGAATGAGGTAGAAGATATGTGGCAAAAATTCAAAAATGTCCTCCGGGAGGGAATGGAGAAATGCATACCTAAGGTGAAAAGAAGCAAAAAGAAAAAGTTGATACCCATGTGGATGAGTAAGAAAACAATGAGAATAATTAAGAAAAAGCACAAATTATTTAAACGATATTTGAAAACCAAATCTGGACAACAGTATCTCAGTTACATAAAGGAGCGGAATCTGTGTACAAAAATGCTAAAAAAAGAGACAGAAAAGGGTATGAAAAGGAAATTGCTAAAGAGTGCAAAACCAATCCCAAGAAATTTTGGAAATATATCCAGGAGAGGCTCAAAAGCAATACTGGTATCAGCACTTTGAAAAAAGAAGATGGCTCCATGGCTACAGCTGATGCTGAAAAGGCTGATGTTTTGAATAAATTCTTTTCAAGTGTATTCACGCGTGAAGATGCGAGCAATGTACCTAACCTAAGCGAATGTTCTTATTCACATGGTATATCAGTTAGTGACATTAGGGTTACCAACGAAGCGGTAAAACAGAAGCTGAAAGAGCTTAAACCTGATAAAGCACAGGGTCCAGATGCTATTCCTCCACGAGTATTACGTGAAGTGTGCAATGAAATAGCCAGCCCTCTCTGTCTTCTGTTCAACACATCTATCGAGACTGGAATTTTACCCCAGGACTGGAAGACGGCTGAGGTGACGGCAATATTTAAAAAGGAGGTAAATCAGATCCAGGAAACTATCGCCCAGTTTCACTTACCTGTGTATTATGTAAAGTATTAGAAAGCCTAGTGAGAGATACTATTGTTTCACACTTCACTGATAATGGACTCTATGCTGATTGCCAGCACGGTTTTAGGAAGAAAAGGTCATGTGTGACGCAGTTATTACAAGTTATGGAAAGGCTTACATTTTATTTGGATGAAGGGGAACCTGTAGATATCATTTATCTTGACTTTAAAAAAGCTTTTGACTCAGTCCCACACGAAAAGTTGCTTACCAAACTCGCTGCTTACGGTGTATGTGGTTCCATTTTGAAATGGACTAGCAGTTTCCTTAAAGGACGCACACAGAGAGTGAGGGTAGGTGATGCTAAGTCCGAAAAAGCAGAAGTACTGAGTGGTATACCCCAGGGTAGCATATTAGGTCCCATTCTCTTTACTGTTTTCATAAACGATATGCCCTCTACATTGCAGAGTATGTGCCACATCTTCGCTGACGATACCAAAATAATGAACACTGCAAGGGAAAACTCCACCATCCAAAATGATATCAACAAATTACAAGAGTGGTCAGAGACCTGGTGCTTATTTTTCAATGTGTTAAAGTGTCATGTTCTACATATGGGGAATAAAAATCCTGTAAATGAGTATGAAATGAAGCTGGGTAATAATGTTCAAAAGATTACAAGATGTAACGAAGAAAAGGATTTGGGTGTTACGTTTGATGAAAGCCTTGATTTTGACCCGCACATAAACCGAATGTTGGTAAGGCAAACCAAGTATTGGGAATGGTAAAGAGAGCCTTCACATTTTTAGACAAAGATACTTTCACTACATTATATAAGTCCATTGTGAGACCGCATCTGGAATATGCAAATGTTATCTGGTGTCCTGCAAACCTAAAGAGGCAATCCATCCTGATCGAAAGAGTTCAGAGGCGTGCAACCAGACTGCTGAAGGAATGCAAAGAAATGAACTACTATGATCGATTAAAATTTTTGAACCTACATTCACTAAAGGGTAGACGACTACGAGGTGATCTTATACAGATGTTTAAAATTTTCCACGGATATGATGATGTTGACTTGCACTCCTTGTTTTCCTATGCACCTGTGAATGTTACTAGGAACTCTGCAGGAAAACTCTTTGTAATGCATGCCAGAACTAACAAGCGCAAATTCTCATTTTCTTTTAGAGTTGTTAACCCATGGAATGCATTACCTTCATCAGTTAAATTTGCAAAATCTGTGAATGAGTTCAAGAACCTGATCGACAAACTGCCCCAGCTAGAAGATCTATTTTATGGCTATGACGAGTAGAAACCCCATTAGGTACGACCAATCTAGATAAAAATAACCAGAACCAAACCAGGAGGGGACAAATATTAGACCTCGCGGTCTAGGCGTAATCAAAACGCCGTCCCTATTACTACTACTACTACTACTACTACTACTAGGGGTGGGGAGTGGAGGTGAGGTGTTAAAGTAATTGCACTTACTGGGCTCTGTTTTTTGCTCTCCGTATCAGTTGTGTTGACAGGTATTCACACCAACTGTCACTCATCAAGCACTACTGCCTTGACAGGTATTCACATCAACTGTCACTCATCAAGCACTACTGCCTTGACAGGTATTTCACCAACTGTCACTCATCAACCACTGCTGCCTTGACAGGTATTTCACCAACTGTCACTCATCAAGCACTGCTGCCTTGACAGGTATTTCACCAACTGTCACTCATCAAGCACTGCTGCCTTGACAGGTATTTCACCAACTGTCACTCATCAAGCAATGCTACCTTGACAGGTATTTCTCCAACTGTCACTCATCAAGCACTACTGCCTTGACAGGTATTTCACCAACTGTCACTCATCAAGCAATGCTACCTTGACAGGTATTTCACCAACTGTCACTCATCAAGCAATGCTACCTTGACAGGTATTTCTCCAACTGTCACTCATCAAGCACTGCTGCCTTGACAGGTATTTCACCAACTGTCACTCATCAAGCAATGCTACCTTGACAGGTATTTCTCCAACTGTCACTCATCAAACACTACTGCCTTGACAGGTATTTCACCAACTGTCACTCATCAAGCAATGCTACCTTGACAGGTATTTCACCAACTGTCACTCATCAAGCACTGCTACTGCCTTGAGTGAAGCTGTTGTAACCAGAATGAAGGCACTAACAGCATGCATCAGGGGATGTGTAGCATCAGGGAAGTGTGTAGCATCAGGGAAGTGTGCAGGAAGTGTGTGGCATCAGGGGAGTGTGCAGCAAACAGGGAAGTGTGTAGCATCAGGGAAGTGTGTAGCATCAGGGGAGTGTGTTGCATCAAGGAATGTGTAGCATCAGGGAAGTGTGTAGCATCAGGGGAGTGTGTTGCATCAAGGAATGAGTAGCATCAGGGAAGTGTGTAGCATCAGGGAATGAGGTAGTGAGTGTAGCATCAGGGAATGAGGTGGTGAGTGAGGTAGTGTGTTTATTGTAAAGCGCTTAAAGCTTGGTCTGTGACCGAGGATAGGCGCTATATAAATACTCAATATAATAATAATAATAATAATAATAATAATAGCATCAGGGAATGTGTAGCATCAGGGAAGTGTAGCATCAGGGAGTGTGTAGCATCAGGGAAGTGTGTTGCATCAAGGAATGTGTAGCATCAGGGAATGTGTAGCATCAGGGAAGTGTGTAGCATCAGGGGAGTGTTGCATCAAGGAATGAGTAGCATCAGGGAAGTGTGTAGCATCAGGGAATGAGGTGGTGAGTGAGGTAGTGTGTTTATTGTAAAGCGCTTAAAGCTTGGTCTGTGACCGAGGATAGGCGCTATATAAATACTCAATAATAATAATAATAATAATAATAGCATCAGGGACTGTGTAGCATCAGGGAATGTGTAGCATCAGGGAAGTGTAGCATCAAGGAATGTGTAGCATCAGGGCGTGTGTAGCATCAGGGAAGTGTGTTGCATCAACGAATGTGTAGCATCAGGAGTGTGTAGCATCAGGGAGTGTGTAGCATCAGGGAATGTGTAGCATCAGGGAAGTGTAGCATCAGGGAAGTGTGTAGCATCAGGGAAGTGTAGCATCAGGGAAGTGTGTTGCATCAAGGAATGTGTAGCTCAGGAATGTGTAGCATCAGGGAATGTGTAGCATCAGGGAAGTGTAGCATCAGGGAATGTGTAGCATCAGGGAAGTGTAGCATCAGGGAATGTGTAGCATCAGGGAAGTGTAGCATCAGGGAATGTGTAGCAACAGGAAGTGTGTAGCATCAGGGAAGTGTAGCATCAGGGAATGTGTAGCATCAGGGAGTGTGTAGCATCAGGGAATGTGTAGCATCAGGGAAGTGTGTAGCATCAGGGAAGTGTAGCATCAGGGAAGTGTGTTGCATCAAGGAATGTGTAGCTCAGGGAATGTGTAGCATCAGGGAATGTGTAGCATCAGGGAAGTGTAGCATCAGGGAAAGTGTAGCATCAGGGAAGTGTAGCATCAGGGAATGTGTAGCATCAGGGAAGTGTAGCATCAGGAAGTGTGTAGCATCAGGGAAGTGTGTAGCATCAGGGAATGTGTAGCATCAGGGAATGTGTAGCATCAGGGAAGTGTGTAGCATCAGGGAATGTGTAGCATCAGGGAGTGTGTAGCATCAGGAAGTGTGTAGCATCAGGGAAGTGTAGCATCAGGGAAGTGTGTAGCATCAGGGAAGTGTGTAGCATCAAGGAATGTGTAGCATCAGGGAAGTGTGTAGCATCAGGGAATGTGTAGCATCAGGGAATGTGTAGCATCATCAGGGAATGTGTAGCATCAGGGAAGTGCGTAGCATCAGGGAAGTGTGTAGCATCAGGGAAGTGTAGCATCAGGGAAGTGTGTAGCATCAGGGAATGTGTAGCATCAGGGAAGTGTGTAGCATTAGGAAAGTGTAGCATCAGGGAATGTGTAGCATCAGGGAATGTGTAGCATCAGGAAGTGTGTAGCATCAGGGAAGTGTGTAGCATCAAGGAAGTGCGTAGCATCAGGGATGTGTGTAGCATAAGCCATCTAAACATATACACAGCAAGCCACTGTGCTCTTAAATGAATTTTTAAACTAAAGCCATGCATATATCTATTGTCTTTAGGATATTGAACACAGTAAGATTGAAAAGGAAACGAAGGAAGGTGAACATCTCTTCATAAATTTCAGCACACATGATGAAATATAAGTCAGCCGTGTGAAGCTGACAGAACACAGCAGTGTACTAAGCCTCTAAGGTGCTGTGCATATTGACTGACTGACAGAATGAATGCTGACTGTTGACGGACTGACAGAATGAATGCTGACTGTTTGACGGACTGACAGAATGAATGCTGACTTTTGACGGACTGACAGAATGAATGCTGACTGTTGACGGACTGACAGAATGAATGCTGACTGTTGACGGACTGACAGAATGAATGCTGACTGTTGACGGACTGACAGAATGAATGCTGACTGTTGACTGACTGACAGAATGAATGCTGACTGTCGTCAAGTTACGGCGAGTCTTTTTACTTCCAGCTGTGGCAAGTGTCATAGTCTTGACTTAAGGAAAAAAAAAGGCGAGAAATTCCCCCCCCCCCCCACTCCATGTCTTATTTGTATGTTTGTCCAGACAATTGGTATTGTTATGTTGTGCTTATGTACATGTGTATTTTTAGCAAGTATTTTTTTTTTCATTTTGTGTATTCACTTGCACAAGCATTTCTTAAATGCATTTGTGTACCTCTGCATGCATACAGTTCTGATAATGCATTTATATACTCATTTACGTCTGTTAGTTTTTATTATTAATTTATTATTTAATTTATCAGTGAGCTTTAATTAGGAAGTTACACATCCGGTTATCAGACCTGTTTACCCTGAAATTGCTGTTGGCGTACTTTTCAACAAAAAGTGTATTTTATACAAAGATTGTGTTCAATCAGAATTTCAGTATAAGTGGGGGAGGGGGGTGGGTGGAAGGAAGGATTCCATCTTCCAAAGTAAAGCAGGGATGGGGGAGGGTGTGTTCATCTTCTAAATTTTTTTTTTAAGTGAGGGGGGGGGGGGGGGGCGCTTGTTTTCATCAGCTGTCACACAGAGGAGGGTAGAAGAAGACCTGATCTTGTAGCATCTACAGTAGAAAAATCAGTTCTTCCAACACAAATATTCAAACTGGATTTATCGGCATACTTTGGCTCAATGAATCAAGCCCTCTCATCATGCATTTCAGTATCTTAGGGCTGTAGTGGCTGCTTTTGTTCCTAATCATGTATTTCAGGGCTGTAGTGGCTGCTTTTGTTCCTAATCATGTATTTCAGTATCTCAGGGCTGTGGTGGCTGCTTTTGTTCCTCATCATGTATTTCAGTATCTCAGGGCTGTAGTCGCTGCTTTTGTTCCTCATCATGTATTTCAGTATTTCAGGGCTGTGGTGGCTGCTTTTGTTCCTAATCATGTATTTCAGTATTTCAGGGCTGTAGTGGCTGCTTTTGTTCCTCATCATGTATTTCAGGGCTGTAGTGGCTGCTTTGTTCCTCATCATGTATTTCAGTATTTCAGGGCTGTAGTGGCTGCTTTTGTTCCTAATCATGTATTTCAGGGCTGTAGTGGCTGCTTTTGTTCCTCATCATGTATTTCAGGGCTGTAGTGGCTGCTTTGTTCCTCATCATGTATTTCAGTATTTCAGGGCTGTAGTGGCTGCTTTGTTCCTCATCATGTATTTCAGTATCTCAGGGCTGTAGTGGCTGCTTTTGTTCCTCATCATGTATTTCAGTATTTCAGGGCTGTAGTGGCTGCTTTGTTCCTCATCATTGGCATGGTGTTGAAGAAGCAGACACAGCCAGACCTGATTTTGTTCACATGAATCAGAAAGAATTGTTGTTCTTTGATCAAAACTCACCATAACACACCAGGGTTAAATCCACATGTGAGATTCCCACTGAAGAACTTCATCTCTAGAGGTTTTTTTTTTTTAAAATTTATTTTCAGCTTGTTGTACTCAACATATTTTCGCCAAAGGTGTGTAAAACTACGGCAAAAAATCATGAGGTCTGAGTAACTTTGGATTGGCTTAAAATCAGAGGTGTAAGATTCAGTGTCTGTCTACCTATCTGGATTGGCTTAAAATCAGAGGTGTAAGATTCAGTGTCTGTCCACCTATCTGGATTGGCTTAAAATCAGAGGTGTAAGATTCAGTGTCTGTCTACCTATCTGGATTGGCTTAAAATCAGAGGTGTAAGATTCAGTGTCTGTCTACCTATCTGGATTGGCTTAAAATCAGAGGTGTAAGATTCAGTGTCTGTCTACCTATTTGGATTGGCTTCAAATCAGAGGTGTAAGATTCAGTGTCTGTCTACCTATCAGTCGACATGGATTTATTTGTATGTTTATAAAGTTTATATTTACTTTTTTGTTGTTTACTATCCAGATTTGGCCCTATTTTAGTCTGTTTCTCAGGTCTGTTGATTTGACACTGTTTTTTTTCTGTTTTTTTTTCTTAATAATCTGGTAATCATACCAGGAAAACAAACTAGCATCCAATGATGTAATCATTTTCTTCTCTCTCCTTTTCTTTGAAAATGATCTTATATTCAAATGAATAGAATTTGAATAATATGGCTTGCATGCCTGTATTGATCTGTTTTGATTATCATTCAGACAAGTAACAGTGTATATATTTACCTTTATAAAAAGTAAAAATCCTGTTTATAGTCATTTTGTTCCTTTTATTAAAGTTCATGTTGAAAATCCTGTTGTAAGTAGCATTTGTATGAAGGGGTGTACAAACTAGGAGACACTGAAAATATATTTTGTTATTGTGAAAACATGAAACAAAACAAAACTACAACCATAGAAAGTACATTTGAAGTTCAACTTCTCCAGAATATTTAAATACTAATCAAATTCAAATACCAGCTGCACTACTTTGAGTTCAGAGGCTCTCTCTGATGCATGTATAGACCCCTGCAATGTTCTTTATTCCTGCATTTTACAGTGGACGTTGACACAATCTAATGCATGTACAGACCCCTGCAATGTTCTTTATTCCTGCATTTTACAGTGGACGTTGACACAATCTAATGCATGTACGACCCCTGCAATGTTCTTTATTCCTGCATTTTACAGTGGACGTTGGCACAATCTAATGCATGTACAGACCCCTGCAATGTTCTTTATTCCTGCATTTTACAGTGGACGTTGACACAATCTAATGCATGTACAGACCCCTGCAATGTTCTTTATTCCTGCATTCTCCAGTGGACGTTGACACAATTGCAGCAGATGGCTGTCTTATTATGCTGACCAAAACAACTTGATACATCATCTAACATCCTGATTACACTGGAATGTTCTATTAAGCATAAAAACAGGATGAAAAATTGCCCAAACCATCTACCATAATGACACAGGGTAAAAAAAAAAACCCACATCAAAATGAAAAAGAACCCACACTACCCACAGTTATGATGTAGAGAGAACTGTAATATGCCGCTTCTGGCTCTTCCGCTCTCAACCGGCCTTGGCCGGTCTCGGGCGGGCGACTCCAAAAGCGGCATATTACAGTTCTCTACTAAGCATGACTTTAATAACCAAAAAAATAAACGACCCTACAAACATGCATACTGTGTTGGGTTGTCCGTTTTCAATACTAATTTACAAAACTTTTCAGATTTAGTTTTTGCTTAATCCTTTGTTTTTCCTGATCATTTTCAATAACATCATTTTCGCGCAAACATTCATCAAATGAGTCTCTGTCTTTCATGTGAAATAGAACTACAGTCTTTAACTGTTCTCTAAAGTCTTTTAAAAAACCGAATTATATTTCTGACATAAAATCCACACACTTATCCCAGCATGTCTTCCACTGAAAGCCAGTTTTGACAAAGTGTTTCTCTTTTTAACTATGTCTTTTTCTGCTGAACAGTCATCTATAATAAATAGTGTCTGCGTTCCTTTCAAACAGTCTATAAAAGTATTCTAAACACTCACTCAGTTTATTGCTAGGATCAACTAAAAATATGTCATCATCTGTCCATATAAACCTTCTATCATGATATGCTTTGTTCCATTTAAGTGTTGGACAGAAAATCACAATATGATCAAAATTATAGCGATAAACTGTTTGTAATACTCGTAGGTCTAGGATAAATATTTTTTTCCCACAACCAGTTTGCCCACAAATTAATGAACAATGAGGGGTTTTTGTCATAAAGTTTAACTGCTCCATAGTTTTATAAAAAAGAATTTAATCTAATCCAGTTATTATTTTTATCATACTCTCCGTCAAAACCTGTTCAGTATAATAAAATCCTATGAGGCCTAAATGTGTAACCATTAATCCAATTCAGTTCTGTAAGTTTGGGTTTCTATTTAAGTCAACATTGATTTTGTGCTTGTTGTTATGATCTTAATATCCTCACCATTGTGAAGAACGACGATGGTAACTTTAAGATGTTTAACGTCTAAGTTTTGCCAGCTAATATTAATTCCTTTTATAAGGACGTCACTAACGCCCACAACCCCATCCCTCTCTACATCTTTAAAGACAGAAATTTCAAATATCATTGTGACCACATCTCCTAATTTTCTGCTTGGAAAGAACTGTAATTTTGTAGAACTTCCTTTAAAACCGTTTCTTTTCTGTGGAGGATGTACTGTTTTTTCCCATACGGCGTTATTTCAATTTCTTTCCGGCTATTGTCGTCCGGCATAAGACTTACGTGTAAAGGGCCAGAGTTGAATGCTTTTCTGAAACTTTTTTGTCGGCAAAAAAATGTAAAGGGGCTTATGAATTCAAATTTTATTTCCCATTCTAAATATGGTTCTAGTGCCATTGAGGTCAGGTTTTCGAACTATTTTATATTCATACTGGCCAACATTATTTGCTTCTAGATTGCGCAGTTGTTCTAGTTTAGGAAACTTTTTGCTGTCACCAACCTCTTTGCGTTTATAATCACCATCTTTAGTGTACTCAAAACCATACAAAGCGCCTATCTCACCGTTCTGTTCAAAGTCCGCACGTCTGCAAGGTCTTTTAATTCTAAAGTTATACACCTCACAGGCGCTAATGTAACTCCTGGTTCTTCTGGCCCACGCGACATTTTAGAACAACGTATTATTTTATTTCCAAAACAATGTGCAGGTTATCACATTTCACAACTTTTCCTGCTTTGTCTGCAATTTTTATATTAAATGATCCAACCCTTCCGCAAACTAATCTTTTAAACTGTAAATTAGGGAATTGTATAATTTCATAATCGCATATGCAGCTTTCCCTGATGGAAGAGCTCTTAAAACAGTTGAGGGCCTTCCATCATATAAGTTTTCATCAGTGCTTAGCTCGTCTAAATGAACATAGAGTAATGAATGTAATGCAAGATTAAGCGGACTTTCCCCCTCATAAGTAGTTTTGCTTGGTGTAACTCTAAATCTATGAACAGGCTGATTGGCAGTTGTAAAGCCTAACATTTTAGCTTAGCTCTACATCAAAAAGGTAATGTACTACTTCTTTTTCAGGTTTGAATGATAACATGTTTTCAGATTTGCATTGTTAAGTTTGAGAGTAATGTCGAAGTTACTCATTGCTTCTTTTAGTGAGCAAAACCCGTAATAACCATCAGGTATGGTTAACTGGCTAACTAAAGTTCCTGCTTTATTAAATTTTTTATCTTATTTTTCTCCTTGGATTCACTTATATTAAACCATACGACTTTGTAGAATATTTCATGAAGCACAACCATTCTGCTTCCGCAATTGTTATTAATAGCATGTTCTAAAAACGAAGGACGGTCTTGAGTTGTTATTGTTACAAACATTTTTTAAAACAAATTAAAAATGAGTGCATTCAAATATATGATGCAAAATATTCTGTTGGGCCGCACTACAATCTTAAAAATATAACAACTGATACTCTTGACATTTCTGTGACCCAGACTGTCGCTTTTCATAAAAGGTGAGTACTCCATTAAGCAGATATCTTAACCCCCTATTAAAAAAGACTACACCCCGAAAGTGTGGTTTAGTCATCCGATGCAGTTTTATCAGAACCAGTTAAACTTTGCTGTGTTTTGTGCATCAACTGGGTGTGGAGTGTCGTTATGCTGATCATTTAAATCATCTGATCCTTTGGTGAGGTCAGTGTACAGATTTCATTTTTATTACACCTTCAGACGTATTTTGACTGAACTGCGAGCTCCATTGCCAAATGACAAACCGTTTAATCCATTCAGCAACAGAATAGACATGAAGGCTTTTGAAAGGATCTGTAACGAATTCAATATTAATGTTAAGACAGACTTTAGACAAAAGTTGGATCTTAATCATGGTCTAGGCCCCCCTTATTTTGGGGCGTGCACAGAAAATATAACTATGCTTGGAATCCTCCTTACACATCTTTCTCTTCAGGCACAGCTGTTCACCTAGGGTCCATAGAGCAAGAGCATAAAACAGCATGGACAACATTTATCTTAGACTCTTCAAAGGGGCCTAACTAAAGCAGGAATAGAACGAATAAACGACTCTGTTCGTACTTACGTTTGGTGTTTGCTAGGTTCGCAAGCACAGACAAGGTCGAGCATAACTGATCCTTCTACTGGCTTTGACGCACAAAAACAATACTTAGCAAATTTAGAGGACGCCATTAATTCTACAGTTGATTTCCCTTCAAGTATTAAAAGGTACCAAAATGTTTTACAATACGCAAGATCGAAAGTAGACTTTGCTGTTGGCACTGGTTTATATATGCTACCTTCTGACCTCAGACTCCAGATAGGAACAATAATAAACTACAACAATGAAATCCTTGTGGCAGGCAATGAACAGAAAGTCGGAAAAATGACATAAATTTTGAGCCAGCAATATTGCAAGCAGTAAACAAACACCCAAGAATAAGTCATCCAATCCTCGAGGCCCAAAGCCCGAAGGCCGTTGAAGAAGTCAAAAAAAATAATGACCACGAATATGAAAAGACAGCACTTGTTGTTGGATTAACTGGCCTAGGATTACTTAGTCTTTATTTTACTAAAGAGTAACCAACTATTAAGAGAACTAATGTCCATAAGTGCTCAGCCATAAAGCCAACTACTTTGCCTGCAGTAGACAAAAGCCAGCTAACAACACCCCCTAATATACCTGGTAAAGCATCCACGGCTTTACCGGCTAATTTTTTTAATAAACCCAAGATGATCAAGCTTTTTTTTTTACCCATGATTTATCAGGTGGAGGCGATGGCGATGGAGGCACTGACCCAGCACCACCGCCGCCTGTAATAGCCATCACCAGTGTACTTATTGCAAATCCTAAGGCCGTTATAACGCTTGCTAATGTGACTCCTTGCTCTCTAAACAGCTTTTCGTATTCGTTCTGCTAGTGTTGTGTCTTCATATAAAATTCTTTGGATAGTTTCTCTTATTCTATTCACACGAGTTCGTAATTGTTCTGGGTTTAGTAGACAACACTTCTAGTCTTGCTGATCTCTCTTGTTCAAGATCTTTTAGTCTTTGGGTTATTCTTTCTTTAATATCATGCCCTAAGTTGGCGTCATCAGCCTCAACGAGTTTTTCTTTTTCTCTTTTTATATGCTCATCTAGTTCACCTAGTTTTGCTAAATTGTTTGTTAATTCGCCTTTGATGTTTCTCAAAGCATGATCAAGGGCCGCTATTTCCCGCATAGGCAATGGGGAATCATTAATTGTTTTTAATGCTGTTTTTTCTGAAAAACTGGTTTCTGCTTCTATTAATTCACCCGTGTTTGACTTAAATCTTTAAGTTCCATGTTTGTATTTGGTTAGCTGTTGGAAGTTCTTGCAGTGTGTTTTGAAGTTTAGCAACTGCATCCCTATCTAATTTTGGTTTAGCAATGCCAAGGCGATTTGTACGCTCGCAGGGAGTCTTTGTCTAATTGTACCTATGGCATAAAACTTTAATGGGTCTCGTTTAGTTGTAAGCTGAACGCGTTGTCCTTGGTCGCTTCTTACAAACAAATGGCCATCATCTTTTACTTCAAAATCATTAGGGTCTATAAATTCGGGGGGTTCTAAGCCTAAACTTTTGAAAAATGCTCCGACCGTACTTTCTGTTAATTCACGCCGCAATGAGGCCGCTGAGCGATGCTGTGTCATTTCACTCATGTCGTCTCCAGGATCAAAAACTCATAATCTTCTTCACCTTCAATGCCTGCCATGTTTCTTTAATAATAAACTTTTTATTTTGTTTTTATAAAAAATGTCACAAACATATGGCTCGATTCTTGACCCGCATAGAAGACTGAAAGAACCCTTTGGCGTAAAGGGGAAATAAGCGGATAATTACTGTTCCAAATAATCCATCTACTATTGATGCGGATCAAATTCTTACTGTTAAATTTCCAGACCTAGGAGCGGATGAAGTGATTGTGCCAGGCTCTGCGCGTCTTACTTTCAAAATAAAAACTCGCTTCAACAACAGACCCAAACAGGACAGTTGTACAGAATCTGGGGCGGGCAATCGTTAAGAAAATTTCTATAAAACTTGAGGGGCAAGAAATATTTTCTTTACATAATGCAGACATATTTTTACCCTATTCTGATCTATGGCTAACCGAGAATGAAAGGGCTGATCTTGCGTTTCAAGGAATCGAAAATGAAGAAGCACTAAAACATAGAATAGGCGCCGCAAACGCTAAAGACGGCAAAAGGTTTGTAGCCGTAAGTTATGCGTATGGAAATCGCTTTTTCATACCCCTAGATTTTGAGTTGTTAAAAGCGCATGCCCCATACTTTCAAGGAGCATTAAAGACAGATTGTCATATGAACTAACTTTTAATGACTACAAATATGTTATTATATCTACAGACACGAAGCAAAGTACAGCATTTCTGACATCTCGTTAGAGTTTGACGTTGTTAGCAACCCTAACTTAGCGAGGCTGATCGAGAAAACAATATCAGTCAAAATTAGCAATATATTACGAAAGAGTGATTCTTCATTCTAAATATCCTAAAAACAGGGCAGACACTATATGGAATTTTTAGTTTTAGTGCCACAGCAAGATCGCTTAAAGGTATTTTATTGCTGTGTGAAGATGAAGGACCATTCGAAAGACAAACTGAAAATTTTATTAATCCCAAAATAACAAAAGTGCAATGTACAATTGAGGGTAGTCCTAACCAAATCTACGCTAGCGGGCTTAAACCTTATCAGCATTTTGATGAAATAAGAAAACTGTTTGGAGGCGGGAGGTGTAGAAATCCGACAGTTGACCTTGTGTCTAAAGATCTGCATCTTCACAGTGTTAGACTTGATCATTATTTAACAAAGAAATACGGTTTATGGATTGACCTAAGGTCAACGGAGGATAATCAGTTACATGGAAGCGGGAGAACCGTTAGAGACATAATAAACATTCAAATTGATAAAGAAAAAGATGTCGATAAACGCTTAATGTATATTTGTTTTTAATATATGATGCGCAGCTGAATATTCAAGATAACAGATTAGAAAATATACATTACTAAATTATTTTTTCATTTTTAAAAAAGCATGTCTGTTCAGCATTATCCGAGAGTACCTACAGAACCGGAGTCGCCAAGAGAAGAGATAGTAGAAACCCCCCGGCATAAAAACCTTTAGATTAACCAACATTACACAAATGCTACAAAAACTAGAGCAGGACCTTTCAAAATACAGCAAAACCAAACGAAGGTATTCTGCTGCCTTTAATGCTGTTACCTATGTTAATACTGGAGCATCGACTATTAGTGCTGCATCGGCAGGAACGAGTGTAGGTCTCTTAGCAACAGGGGTTGGTGCACCCGCAGCTTTACCTCTAGGCGGTTTGTCTTTAGCTCTCGGCCTGTGCTCATTAGCTGTAGGTGCTGCTAGCAAAAAAATAAAAACTAAACTCCAAAGCACACAGCTATGGTTCAACTAATAACAGCTAAACTTAGTTCCTTTAAGCTGATTATAAATAAAACACTAGCTGACTCAAACATCACGGATGAAGAATTTAATCGTTTACAGGCCCATTTTTATGACTACAAAAGACAAAAGTTTGATCTTCAAAGAAAGGCGAGGACAAGTTTTTCTCAACAGCCAGACCCCGAGCAGATAAAAAAGGAATGTTTAAAAAAAGTAAACGAAACATTAAACTCTGTTCTAAACAGCTCACATTAACAACACCAAAAGGCGTTTATACTTTAGTTTATGAGTCCAAGCGTAAAAAGACCGTCGATATTGATTCTGATTAATTAATTTTTTTTTAATTTAAATAAATATTTTGAGTTAGAAAAGAAACTCAACATGGCTAAGATATATGAAGGACTGGACGAATTGTTTGAAGGAATGTTTAAGGAAGAGCGTTTATCAAGAGCACTGAATGATATTGATTTAGAAGTCATTAATCCAGCAAACGTACAGGCAAGTGTTGCTCATGCTATTTCTCAAGTTCCAGGTAAACTAACAATAGACCCCAGTTAAAGTAATGTTAGCTGTTTTAATCGACTAATATAACAATAAATGAAGAAAATCTAGAAGTCTGGGTCTCAACTAAACAACAGGTTATTCTTTCTCGTAATGACTTAACACCCGGTTGGGCAGACGAACTGCTTACACAGTTTGACGCTGCCGCTGAAGAAGCCAAAATGAGAGGCTCTGGTTGGTCAGAGGGGGAAGTCCTAGAGATCAGATTAAAACAGGCTAAGTATGAGCCTATTGTAGGCAATCTTACATTCCACTACCTCCAGCATTAGTCGCAAAAAAAGCAGTTTTAAACATAAAGAATTATTCAGACAACAAATGTTTTATGTGGTGTGTTCTTGCAAGGTTGCATCACGTTGCTAAAAACGCAGAGAGAGTATCTAACTATGAACCTTACATCAATGATCTTAACTTTAGTGGAATATCCTTTCCTGTTAGCGTGGATTCCATTGATCAGTTTGAAGAACAAAACAAACCAATAACTGTTAATGTATACACATGGGATGAAGAAACAAATCTACTACCCATTAAAGTGTCCAAGAACAGCCCAACGATTGGCGATCCAGACAAAAATCATGTTGACTTACTACTGATGTTTTCACCAGCGGGGGTACCGCATTACACATTAATACGAACAATGAGTAGATTATTGGCTCATACTTCAAACCATTACCATAAACAAGAATTCTGTAGAAAATGTTTAACAAGAATTCCATCTGTTAAAGCGGCGAGTGAACATAAGAAACACTGTATCGGCCCAGTTGACTGTAATACAGAACTAATTACGCCCCCAGAAGGCAGTAAAGTTAGTTTTAAGAACTGGAAAAAACTGCAAAATTCTCCATATGTTGTTTACGCAGACTTAATCACTCATTGTTCCTTATGAAGGGCCAGCGCCCCAAAAACCTTCGAAAAACAGTCTTAATGAGTAATCATCAGATTTGTTCATTTGCCTTCATTATTGTTAGGTCGGATGGCGCTCATTCAGCACCAGAATTATACAGAGGACCAAATGCGGCTAGAAGATTTTTACAGCGCATGCAGCAAGTGCGTAATGACTGTTCTAATAATCTAAACTTATCTGAAATCATAATGACGCCCGAAGACCAACAACAGTATAAATCAGCCACACATGTTGGATTTGTGGTTTAGAACTCAGTGAGGAAACCAATCCGACAGTAAGAGACCATGATCACATTAGCGGAAAGTTCAGAGGAGCGGCGCATAACAACTGCAATCTTCAACTAAAGTTTGAACCAAAGACATGGAAGCTGCCTGTATTCTTTCATAACTTGCGAGGTTACGACTCTCACCTTATAATGAAAGCAGTAACCGACTCCTTCAGGATAACATGCATTGCACAGTCATCAGAAAAGTACATGTGTTTCACTTTAAATAACATGTCTTTTTATGACTCATATGCAGCACATGATGGGATCATTAGAGTCACTAGCTATGTTCTTAAAGTCCTGCCCAATTAAACGGAAGAATATTTTGACCCAACTCTTGTTAGAAAGGGTGTTTATCCTTATGAGTACATGAACAGTTGGGAAAGGTTTGACGAAGACCACACTTCCCCTAAAGGCGCGTTCTTTTCTAGTCTCAGAGGAAAGGAAATCAGCGATTCAGATTACCAAATTGCTCAAGATGCGTGGCAGAAGTTAGAGTGTAAAACGATGGGAGACTATCATGACTCCTACTTGATGGCTGATGTATGTTTGTTGGCGGATATTTTGAAAATTACAGAAAGACCTGCATGAAACAATACAGCCTGGATCCTGCGCATTACATTTCTGCGCCCGGGATGAGCTGGGACGCTTTCTTAAAGTTTACTGGAGTACAGATTGATTTATTGTCTGACCTACCAATGATTCAAATGATTGAAACGGATTGCGTGGAGGAATTAGTATGGCGTCGCATCATTACTGTAAAGCAAACAACAAATACTTGGACGACTATGATCCAAGTAAAAGGTCTAACTATCTCATGTATTTAGACGCAAACAATCTGTATGGTTGGGCTATGGCGCAAAACGCTTCCATTACGCAACTTTAAAATGTACACAGAAGACAATCCGAAAAACATTCAAAAGGCATTAACGTGGTTGGGTAGTTTGGCGCCCGATCAACAGCGTGGATACATTCTAGAAGTTGACTTAGAATATCCTCATGAACTCCATGACTTGCATAATGACTATCCATTAGCCGCAGAAAGCCTAAAGATGAATCCAAGAGAGCCGCCTAAACTTGTGCCTAATCTTCGGGGCAAAAAAAATTATGTCTGTCATTACAGACTTCTACAATTTATTTAAGACACGGTTTGAAGTTGACAGCAATTCATCGTATAATTGCTTTTGATCAAGAACAGTTCATGAAACATACATCATGAAGAACACTGATCTTAGAACTAAATCCACAGATGCTTCAGAAAAAGACTTTTTCAAGCTGATGAACAACAGCTGTTTTGGAAAGACTATGGAGAATCCGCACAAGCGTAAAGATGTTAGATTGGTCACCAAAGAGAACGAAGCAATTAAGCTGACTTCAAAACCTAATTATCAGGACTTCAGAAGATTTCATGATCAGCTTTTTGGCATAACGATGAAAAAAAAGAAAGTCCCAAAATTTGGGCAAACCTGTATTTATTGGGTTTACCGTTTTAGAATTATCAAAGCTTTTAATGTTAGAGTTTCTTTATGACTACTTTAAACCCTTGTATCCAGAGTCCAGAGTGCTTTACACAGATACAGATAGTTTTGTTATAGATATCCCTACTGAAGACATCTATAAAGACATGGAATTAGAAGTAGCAAAGAAGCGAGTGGATGGTACGACACATCCGATTACCCTAAAGATTCGCCTTTGCATTCATCCTTAATAAGAAGGTTTTAGGAAAGATGAAGGATGAATTATCTGGAAAGGTGATCAGGGAGTATGTGGGGTTAAAGGTAAAAAATGTACAGTATTTCGAGCCAGGAGAAAACCATTAAGAAAGCAAAAGGAATATCTCGCAGTGTTGTGCAGTCGAGCATATCGCATGACAACTACAAAGAAGCATTGTTTGACAATAAGACTTTTCATCATGACAACGTAAAACTGCGATCTAATCTACATGAGATCAACACAACTGTTGTAACAAAGAAGTCATTAGATAGAACAAACACAAAACGTGTGTTTGTTAATCCAGAGTTTTCATATGCAATAGGGCACTGGAGGACCGCATAAACAGGGGGTTTTATATTTTTCATCAACTTTTATTATAAGATCAATCATAGCTTCCTCCAATTCATTTAAATCTTTTCTCATGTTTGCTTGATGCGTTCGAATTTTTTTTATTATTTCAAGATATTCTTTTTCCAATTTGGGGGTTTGAGTTGTAGGTGATCTGGATGGTTTAGCATGCATTGATTAATCTTCGAAATGTTCCCCCAATAGCATTACACGCATCAAATGATTCCCGTATCATTTTCAAGGTCTCTTCCTTTACCATTCTTGTTTCATTCTGCACTTCCTTCTGAGCTTTCATTTTAAACTCAAATATATTTACGTAAATTAATTAAAGCGGAACTGTGTCTGGTGGGAGATATCTGCAGTTCTTCTTTCACAAAAGATCTTTGAGGAGCTGGTTGTTTTGTCGTGTCAGTTTCTGTAAATAATACACGGGCGGATTCATTTGTCAATTCGTTTTATTTCATATGGATCAACACTCCAAACTGGATCGGTTGCCTGATGCGAGTGTCCCTTCTGCTTCCCCCGGTAAATAAAGGTACCTTACTTTCAAACCAAACGGTAATAGTTTGCCAGATGAACTGGAGTCTCCTTCAGCAACATTTATTGTTTGTTTTTTGATTGCTTGTACTGGTTTTAGCCCTTTAAATTTTCATTATTCATTGCGCGCAAAACTGAGGGCAGTCTTCTAACCCATTCTGTGTTGCGTAGAATTGTCAATAAGCTCTCTGTGATACTGGTAGGAGAAAAGTCTTTCAGCTAACTGTTTGTTAAGTTTTCAACTAAAGCCTGTGATCTGTGAACTCTGGAATGCCTTTTTATGGTAACTCTATGTTTTAACATAATTGATTCACTTGCCCTTTAAATTCTTTTCCATCATCGACTTGATCATGCGAGGATTAAGTTAAGGGGCCTCGTTGGTATATTAGTTGTATAGCAACAGCAACAGCAGAAGCACTCTTTTGTGTTAATGGTTCCGCATCTTTGTATCTTAAGCTATGTCATGACTGTCAGCGCGTACTTAAATCTTTTTCGTCTAATCGTATCAGAAGGTAATATAGAAGGTCATTTGATGGGTGTCGTTTGGTATTGTATTCACAAAGTGTGGTCTCTGTATTCGTCTAGGGGCAGGTAAATAAATTTGCCAAATCGCTTGTTTAGAAACCATTCCTTTGCGGGTTTGTTCACTGATCCTGCCGTTTGGGCTTAGCTTTTTTTTCCCGTGATTCCCTTCCAATATCCTTTTGGCAAATAATAGATTTTGTTATTTTTATTCAGCCAATTTTATGTGCAAAAAAATACACAATGGTCATACCAAAGATAACAAACACGATTTCTTGCATCTTTGTTTTTTGATGGTTGTTTAAAAGTCACTGAATTTTGGTGGGGGCAATGTTTCGATTGGTTTGCCCGTTATAGATAATACTCTTTTATTGCCTGGTCAACTTTTTTTAAATGTGTAAGCTGCATGTCCCTGTTTTTTCAGTTTGTTATTAATAAAATCTAACTGCTCAATTCTCTGCTTTTCATAGTGATCTTGTGCAGCTGCTAGTTGCTCCACAGCTTTTTTAAATGTCTTTTCTCTCACCGCCCGTCCCGTAGTTTACTAAACGCGTAATTACTTCCGCTAAAAGCAAGCGCATTCACCACAGCGCCGCCTATCATCATTACGAGGGGAAGCCATTTTTTATAAATGTATTTTTTATTTACATTTTTTTACTGTCTGGAATTATTCCTTGCTTAATTTGAAAATCTTTCGTGGCAAACAAAGCTGAAATGATAGCAATTAGCTTTGCTGAATCCTAAAAATGTCTGGGGCCAAGATCTGCTTTTTTTTTATTTTAAAAGCTTTTACCAAGCTTGAGTATCCTACACTTGCCCTCCAATAAGGGCCCAGAAGGGTATCCCAAGGTTGGCAACAGTTTTTTCGGTGTTCATTTTAAAAAAATAAAATAATAATAATAATTTAAAACATGAACACCGATGATCTATTAAACTTCCTGAACTTATGATTACAAATGACCAGGTTGATGAGCAAGCTATATTGCCCAAAAAGGAAAGACTGTATTCTTTGGCAGCATGTGGAAAAACAAAACAGTTCCTCGGAAATGAATTCAGCTAGAAAGATTAAACAGATGTCGCCGCAAGCATTATAAGTTTTCTAACAGGTATGAAGCGCAGTTGGGGTCTAGAATGGTGAAAAACGTTGGGCAACGGTTCTTAGTTTGTACACTAAAACTAGTCGGTAAATTTGCCCCCATTGATTCTGAACAAGATTTTTATGTTGATTTAACACAGGATCCAGTTTTAACAAAGTCATTGAGTCTCTAGGTTTGTGATTTATACTACAGATTTGGAACATTGTATCGCCGTTAATCATGGGATTAATTACTTTTAATCATATAGATTTTATTTCCCTTCAAAATTGAACGAGCCAGAAAATCAGCAGAATCAGAAAACATTAAATCAGGTGGAGAAAGTGACCAGTAAAAAGCCTCCCCCTTTCCTGGACGCATTGCGGCAGGAAAAAATTAGCTGAGTGGAACAAACAAAAAAATTACAATTACAGAAAAAACTCATCATAAAAAACATAACACCCCCAAACGCCAACAGTTGATTCAATGCCAGCTTTTAAAAATCCATATGATTCAAGACCTACAGCGCCAAAGTCTTCATGGAATATTGAACTTAAACTGTTGCCATTTTTTGGCGCCCTTGCTGCTGTTGGGGGCAGTTAAATTACGGTTTATAAAGTATATAAACAAAGACACCCAGAACAAAGTCCAAACAATCTAAACCCACAAAATACAAAAGCGAAACAACAGCACGCCAGGAACGCCAACAACAAAAGATCATTTTGATCCTTTCAGATGCAAAATTTTTAAAATTTTTTTGTAAAAATAGATCATGGCGTATTATAAATGATAAAGTCTTTTAAATAAAGACATGGAGTCTATAAAAGCTTTTCCCTTTTAGACCTGATTGTAATCAATGGGGTTTGGGCTTAGGATGTAAGAACTTCATTAAGATTTATGCTGACCGATCTTGCGCAGAGAACGCTGAGCAAGACATCCCAGCGATGACGCGTTTTTTGAGGCGTGTGTTGTACTTATTTACATCTACTATTTAAGATAAAAACATAGATTGTATTTTTTTTTTTTGATAATTTAAGATAACTTGAATAAGAACTTGGTTGTACTTAAAGGATGACTTAGTTATGATCTTTTGGTTGACTTGAGTACGAACTTAATTAAGAACTTAATCAAGAACTTATTAAGAAATTGAAGTAACTTAATTAAAACTTAATTAAGAAACTTGAGGACAAAATTAAGTAAGAACTTAGAAGTGACTTAAGTGTGTGCATGCGTGGGTGGGGGTGGGTTTGGGTGGGGTGGGGACTTGGCGGTAGGAGTGTGGGTGTACACAGAGCTTTATTATTTGTCATGTGTAACACCACTTGGTTTCAAGACGGTGGGTTGCGTTTTTGTGATGCATTGGCTCTTTTGTTGCAAGTCAAAGCAGCCACCAAGTGCATTTAACAAAAGCCTGATTGAATAAAACAAGACAATTGTATAAAGTACACCCGGGGGGCCGTCTGAATAGACAGCCTTTAAGTGGTTCACAACGTCTAAATAGACAGCCTTTGTATGTGAAGTGAAGCGTAGACAGCAAAGCGACGAAGCAGCAAAAAAAGTCTGATTTTCCTGCTGATAACCTTTGACCGCTCTAGGGTGGAGCGCTGAAGAAACGGCTTTGCCACTGTGACCTTTGACCGCTCTAGGGTGGAGCGCTGGAAAACGGCTTGCTACTGTGGACCCTTTGACCGCTCTAGGGTGGAGCGTGAAGAAACGGCTTCCACTGTGACCTTTGACCGCTCTAGGGTGGAGCATAGTTTTCTTCCTGCTGCGGACTTTGAGAGGAGTGTGTTTTGAGTTGCATTGGGTTTTTGTACGGGAGTAGTCCCAAAAATTTCTAATCTCCTCATGCTTGAAAACATTAAATTCAAATCCTTCCTCATAGAGTTAGCTTCTATGAAGAAAGACGCCCGTAGAAAACCTTTTAGCATATGGATTCAACCAAACGAGCAAAACTCTCTTAGTTTGCGAGGAAAATGAAGGGGGTATCCCTACATTGGGTCTTCAACCACTCATCCCATTTTTGAGTATGCGCTCCACTGTCTTTTTCTTGTGAAAAGGCCTTGAAGGTCTGTTCTAAAGCCAACCATATTGCAAGTTAAAAACACATTGTTGTAGCTTCCCGCCTTTGAAGCTGTCTATACCCCTCCTTCAGTTTATCAAAAGCAACAGCAATAGACGTTATTTCCTCTGCCCAAAAACGAAAACTTTTTTCCTAACTGTCATTCCACATCAAACCCCTTTTGTTTTCAAGTATTGGTGGAGTTCTTCTGGTGTCATCTTTTGTTTTTTTGCTTGCTCTCCATACAAACAGATGCCCTTTTTTTTTGGAGGTCTAGGGAAGGCAGGTTTTCTTACTTGTGATGGGCCTGCCGTTCTCAAATCATTCCAAAGCACTAACAAATTGTGCATGGTTTCTCAATATGCTCGTCAAGTTTGTCAGCTTAGAAATCTCCCACTGTCTTTGTTCTGCCCTGATCCCAAAAAAGTTATTAAACAAAACCAACCAGCACCAAAATCGGTAAATATCTTCTCACTGCAGCACAACCCCTCTTAACTGCTCGACACCACCCAAATAAAATGACAAGACATCTACGGCTGGGGTTGCCAAAGTCAACACAGTGTTGGGGCGGATGTGACATCTTTTAAACTATACATGTTTAAAACTTGATTATGATAGGGAATGTAAGAAAATGTCTATATCGGGTTTTACCTCAGGCGGGAATGACTGAGCAAAATCCTTTCAGCCACTTACAGAATCTCGCTATTCAGACTGCAGGCAATAGAAATCGATCGCTATTCATAACTGCGAACTGGCTTTACAAATCCAACGGTGCACGAGTGGAGACCGCTAGCTTTGCTTGAATGCTTCTATTGAAATCCTGGGGAGTGCCGCGCTTCACTGCATGCCTTTAAAAAACAACCTGCATAAACCAATCTCTCTCACCTGCAGTGTGTGTGTGGATTTTATGTCAGGAAATATAACTCAGTTTTAAAAAGACTTTAGAGAACAGTTAAAGACTGAGTTTTATTTCACATGAAAGACAGGACCATTTGATGAATGTTTGCGCGAAAATGTGTTATTGAAAATGATCAGGAAAAACAAAGGATTAAGCAAAAAGTTTAAAAACTGAAAATTTTGTAAATTAGTATTGAAAACAGTAACCTACACAGTATGCATGTTTGTAGGGTCGTTATTTTTTGGTTATTAAAGTCATGCTTAGTAGAGAACTGTAATATGCCGCTTTTGGAGTCCCCGCCCGAGACCGGCCAAGGCCGGTTGAGAGCGGGTGAGCCAGAAGCGGCATATTACAGTTCTCTTGTAGAGATACAACAAAATCAAAACTGACCTAAGTATCCACGATCATGCTGCTGTGTAAAGTGGTTTAACTATACAAAATTATGGGGCAGGTGGCGAAGTGGTTAGCGTCGCGGACTCCCGGCTGGGAGGTCGTGGGTTCGAATCCCATCAGAAGTCATGTGGGTTTTTCTGCCCCGACCGGCTCCTACCCAGAGTTGAGTTTGCTGCGGACTCAGTTGGGAAGACTGGGACCACACAGTCGAGTTTCATCCACTTAATGGATGCGTTTCTGAGAGTGTTGCTCAAATTTCCTGACCAACACTGCAGGTGCCTGTATCTCTCGGGCCTGGTTGACGCCGGGATATATTATGAAAGGAAGCGTAGAGTACAGCCCTGTCATGTAGTCTCAGACCGAAATGGAAATCCGTAGCATCATCTTAATCATCCTCATTGATCAGCATTTAAAAAAAATGTCTCAAATTCTGTGGCCCTTCATGCCCTGCTCTCATGGTGACCTCAATTTCGATGTCCTCTCCACGTCTGTGGCTTTGGTTTGGTTCCGTCGGGGTCACCGGTATCGGCGAGTCCATGGGGGTCTGTCGGTGGACGGACGTGGTGGCGCCCTCCGGAGGGAGAGCTCACTCACGCCGGCTCCGCGACTAAGCAATTATTGTCGTCAGTATGGGGCTTAGTAGGTGGTGTCCTGCGTATGTTAGATCAGAACAGGTGCCACTGAACACCACCGGAGTGACTCGGCAGCAGTGCAGTGTCTCCTCCGGTGGGTTGCCTCTTAACGGCTTGACATTGAGTGCTCCCTGTGGATTGCCGGTGCCGGGGCTGCGGCGGGGCTGACCAGGCTGTGGCTGTGGACGGGGTGTCGGAATGAGCGGCGTGGGTGTACTGCTTCTGAGGTGGCTCAGAGGTTGGGACAGCAAAAAAAAAAAAAAAAAAAAAAAAAATTATGGGGCAGCGATAACACCCAAAAATTGACTCAAACTGTCCATCATGATGATACAGAGATAAATTTAAAACCCTCAAAACTGACCGAAACCTATCATGATGATACAGAGATAAATTAAAACCCTCAAAACTGTCCATCATAATGATACAGAGATAAATTAAAACCCTCAAAACTGACAACAACTGTCCATCCTGATAATACAGAGATAAATTAAAACCCTCAAAACTGACCCAACATCATGATACAGAGATAAATTAAAACCTTCAAAACTGACCTATGAGTGTCCATCATGATGATACAGAGATAAAACCCTCAAAACTGACCCAAACTGTCCATCATGATGATACAGAGATAAATTAAAACCTTCAAACTGACCTATGAGTGTCCATCATGATGATACAGAGATAAATCAAAACCTTCAATCATGATGATACAGAGATAAAACCCTCCAAAATAAAAACTGATCCAAACTGATCATGATGATGACACAGATGTAAAACCTTAAAGGTCTACTTTAGAGGTTTTCGATAATTGGTCAGCTTATGCAGAAATATAAAATGTTTGATAAATTGGTAAAACAAACATCCGATTCTCTCCCGATCACACGAAATCGATCCGCGAAAGTGGACATTTTCACCTGTAATCAGGAAAACGGGAGGTAATCAACTAAATCTTGGCATGGCTTAACTACTCTTGGATATGACGTCACATGATGGACTGGCCGTCAGCCGCGACCTACACAACAAGCCAACGGCGACAGAAAGCGATTCTGATGGTTCTTGCACATCCCGATCGGTATTTAATTTATCATGTAAAAGCAGTGACTATGATTGCGACAGCCAATGTAACTCTGGGGATGTTTCTGCAAGGCCTTTACCTTATCAGTTTGAACGCTAAGTTCTTTTTACCACGTCAGTTCCAGCTGGACCACGGAAACGAGCTATTCAGTTCCAGCTGGACGCCCGAACACATCATTCCGAAGGCGTACGGACTTTACCGAAGTCTCGAGGGAGGCTACCGACTGACTTCTTGATGCGATCACGCGTGGACGGCGAGCGGAGATTCTCCTTCCTCAAACCTTAACGTGTTCATTCAATTTAACAAGTGTGATCTGTCCATAGATAAGAACAGAATAAACGTGCGACTATCGTACTCATCTGTACGAGCTTACCACTCCGCCTTCAAAGAAAACGCGCACAATGCAGACGAAGTTTTTGATCCACTCGAACGGGCTCGGCAGTTGTCGGAACAGCTCGTTTCCGTGGTCCAGCTGAACTGACGTGGTAAAAATAACTTAGTGGCCCGGCATGGTTGCACCAACCGAATCCACTTATTTCGAGTATCTGGATCAGATGGAAATGTGTGCAAAGAATATCCGTCTCCTGCTGAGCTGCTGCACACGCCTACAGCACAATATCTGCCACCCCTCGTGACTTTTTAGGCTGTGGGGATCGCAACTCGTGTTGATTTCACTTGGCGTTGGCTTGTTGTGTAGGTCGCGGCTGACGGCCAGTCCATCAAGTGACGTCACGGTTTTCGGTCTACCACGCGGGGTTTGAACAGGTGTGCAAAACTCGTTTTTTATCAATTAAATTCTTCCGGCGACTTTTTTTTGAAAAATGAATACCATACTGTAGTTATATGACATGTAGACCTGTTTTTAACAAATTATCGAAAATCTCTAAAGTAGACCTTTAAAAGCGAAAAAAAATAAAAAAAATATGACACAAACAATTCTTCATGATGACACAGAAGCAAAGCCATCAAGACAGGAAACATCCATCATGTTAACACAGTGTTTTTACATCAAAATAAAAAACTGACCAAAATCACTAATTGATAGTACACAGTTAAAACAAAAGCTCACAACCATCTATGATCACAGCAACCGCCAAATAAAATCAAAAACTGAACCTGACCACCCTGGAAGACTGGCATCAAACAGTATGACCTGATGAACATTCGTGTCTTTGAGAGGGTTACATCACCATCGCTGCAGGTGTCTCTCTTTGGCCTGCTTGATGGAAGAAGACGTTACATAAGGAGAAGCACAATTGTTACTGTTCTGTGAGGAACTGTCATGTTGGAATTGATGTTTTTATCATTGTTTCCATTTCTAGCAGCCATAACAAAACTATTTCACAAAAAATGCTGAATGAAAAGGAAAAAGGTACTTCGTTCTGTGTGTTGGTAGACAGAAGACAGTGACTGGGTGTTTTATTGCTGGTTTAGCCATGAAATTTTGCAAAATTTAGAAAGAGAGGGGGTTAGTTACTGCCAAGGACAAAGACAAACAAGCACAGGACAAGACACTTTGTTTATCTATGTTCTTGGCGGTAACTAACCCCTTCTCTTTCTAAATTTTGCTTCATTTTCCGCCCTCAGTCACTCCAAAAAACATTAATGGAAAAGGAAAACAGTCCCCATTTCTGCGTTTTCACTTGAATTGCTTTCTCAAACATGAGACAGCACAGCACAAAAAGAAAAATGAAACTGTGAAAATATTAATCTCCATAAGCCATTTAAACATGGGAACATTAGAAATAAACAAACAATATTTCATGTTCAAAATCATACTGAAACATTAGAAATAAAGGAACATTATTTTATGTTGAAAATCATACTGAAACATTAGAAATAAAGGAACATTATTTCCTGTTCAAAATCATACTAAAACATTAGAAATAAAGGATTATTTCATGTTGAAAATCATACTGAAACATTAGAAATAAAGGATTATTTCATGTTGAAAATCATACTGAAACATTAGAAATAAAGGAACATTATTTCCTGTTCAAAATCATACTGAAACCTTAGAAATAAAGGAACATTACTTTATGTTCAAAATCATACTGAAACATTAGAAATAAAGGATTATTTCATGTTCAAAATCATACTGAAACATTAGAATAAAGGAACATTATTTCCTGTTCAAAATCATACTGAAACATTAGAAATAAAGGATTATTTCATGTTCAAAATCATACTGAAACCTTAGAAATAAACGATTATTTCATGTTGAAAATCATACTGAAACCTTAGAAATAAAGGAACATTATTTCATGTTGAAAATCATACTGAAACATTAGAAATAAAGGAACATTATTTTATGCTGAAAATCATACTGAAACATTAGAAATATAGGAACATTATTTCATGTTGAAAATCATACTGAAACATTAGAAATAAAGGATTATTTCATGTTGAAAATCATACTGAAACCTTAGAAATAAAGGAACATTATTTCATGTTGAAAATCATACTGAAACATTAGAAATAAAGGATTACTTTATGTTGAAAATCATACTGAAACATTAGAAATAAAGGATTACTTTATGCTGAAAATCATACTGAAACATTAGAAATAAAGGAACATGATTTTATGCTGAAAATCATACTGAAACATTAGAAATATAGGAACGATACTTTATGCTGAAAATCATACTGAAACATTAGAAATAAAGGATTACTTTATGTTGAAAATCATACTGAAACATTAGAAATAAAGGATTATTTCATGTTGAAAATCATACTGAAACCCTTACACAGCATGTACCAGCATTTTTTTCAAACCAAACTGTCTACAGGTTACACCTTAAAAACCCCACCTGCTTTGAGGGTGAATAGGTGTTGAATTTATCACTTAAAAACCAAGACCAAAGAAAATAACCAAAGCAACACCACCACCAATCACAACAACAAAATCAAAATGTCTGAGAAAAACATGGATTAGGAGGGGAATGGGTGGATTGAATTTTCACATACAACCCAAGACCACAGGAAAGAACCTAACCATCACCATCATCATCATCAACATCAACAACAACAACAACAACAACAACACCAGCAGCAGCAGTAACAACAACAACAACATCAACAAAGAAACCAAAAATTTACAGGATCACTGAAGTCAGGGTAACTGAATATCTGGAAATATCTAAGTACTGCATCACACAAAAATGTATGAAATATTTGACAATGCATTTCAATATCATCTGCACAGTGTGGAAAAAGAAGCAAACATTCTTCACTCTACATTATTTTACTATTTTGTTGTTCAAGTAAATCATACGTTGCAAGAGTCACTCCCACAAAAATACATAATGGTGGTTAACAATAATATTTATTCTGCTTTTTTTTATATTCAGAACAAAATTATTGTGGCGATATACATTTAAATATATTCACACACATATTTCTTACAAAACAGAAACCGTCAATGAGTCCATCACAGCTTAACATTGATGTACAGATTACGAGCGCCTGACTCGTAATCTTGGTGATCCTGGGGTTGCGGGTTCGAACCTCCGCCTGGGCGTTTTGGTACAGGGGGATTTTTCCCTCGGAGTTAACATTGGTTCTGACTCCATTTCCCATACAGTCCTTCGAATGAGACTATAAACCGAGGTTCCGTGTGTGAACGCACGCATAACATCTTGCACACACGTAAAATCCCATCACCAACTTTCGGAAGAGAAGGCCAGTTTGGCCGTTGGTATGGATGACACGTTACACATAGCATGCACCCTGCGTGAGAAATGGAAAGAATGCAGGAAGTGAGGAAAATGAGTGATTGATATTGAACGATATTGACTGGATGACACGGGAAACGACTGAATGAAGCGCCAGCTGGCAGCTCTTCAGTCGGCACTACCCAGGTAGGCAGCCCGTTGTGTAAATGAGTGTGTGTGTGTGTGGACACATGTTAGTGCGGGTGTTTGAGTGTGTGTTGAGCGCAATGAGTTGATCCCAAGAATTGCGCTATATAAAATCTATGCATTATTATTATTATTATTTTTCTGATTTAGTTTGTTTCTGATGATTTTACTTTAATGCGACTTTCTAGTACTCCAAGGATTTTTTTCAAGATAGAGTTAGGAAAACAGATAATGCTTACACCGCACGAAAAAAAAAAAAAAAAAAAACGTACACAAACGAATCACAAGACAAAACACAACACGTTTCGACCTCTTAGCTCTTCTTCAGGCAAGGTACAAAACACTCATGACAACGAAAATGAATGAGCAAAATCACTTCTCTTCACCCACTTCAGCACAAAATGGGTGTTGAATCATCACTTATCTTATCAGTGCAAAATGGGTGTTGAATCATCACTTATCTTCACCCACTTCAGCACAAAATGGGTGTTGAATCATCACTTATCTTCACCCACTTCAGCACAAAATGGGTGTTGAATCATCACTTATCTTCACCCACTTCAGCACAAAATGGGTGTTGAATCATCACTTCTCTTCACCCACTTCAGCACAAAATGGGTGTTGAATCATCACTTATCTTCACCCACTTCAGCACAAAATGGGTGTTGAATCATCACTTATCTTATCAGTGCAAAATGGGTGTTGAATCATCACTTATCTTACCAGTGCAAAATGGGTGTTGAATCATCGCTTATCTTCACCCACTTCAGCACAAAATGGGTGTTGAATCATCACTTATCTTCACCCACTTCAGCACAAATCGGGCATTGAATGCGCTGAAGTGGATGAAGATAAAGTGACTGCTCGTTCATTTTCGTCGTCCTGTGTTTTGTATCTTGCCTGAAGACCTAAGGGGTCTGAGCATGTATAGTTGTGTTGCATCGAGACAGACGTTTCTGTGCAACAAAGGGAAGAAACTGTGCAATAGACATTAGGATTTGTGACGGGCATTACTTCTTTTTTTTATATATATATGTGTAAACTGTAAGTATTAACTTTAAGTGTATGTTGTATCTGCACTACAATGTCCAGCCTAATGAAAGACGACAGATATAAACTTGCCTTTGAGCACTTCATGGACACGTGCATCAAACTATGAATATCGACAGATATAAACTTGCCTTTGAGCACTTCATGGACACACGCATCAAACTATGAATATCGACAGATATAAACTTGCCTTTGAGCACTTCATGGACACGTGCATCAAACTATGAATATCAATCATATGTGACTTTTTGTAATACAAATTCAAACGTCTATGTAACATTTTGCTGATAAAAACAACAACAAAATTTCTGTTAATCTGAATAACAGGTCACAACCATGTCTGCACTGTGGTTTGACTTGCTCTGAAAACGCTCAGATGTAGGCTACTCAATAGACCATTCAATTGACTGTGAGTGTGACTGTCCAAACAATGAGAAATAATGAATTATTAATACACTGTTATTCATTGCTATGAATCACTTCAGTAAAGTAGGACTACATGAGTTTATCATTTATCGTAAACTAAGCAAGTGGAACCACAAGAAAGTAGTAAATAACAGTCTTACTTGTTTCCATGATAACAGATCTTTCTATAGATTATACGACTATCATATCACAGGTTTGATGTTGTTTGAAAACAACAGGAAGCAGGTGCTGATCATGGGAAAATCTGAAACGGACGCACAAAATAAAATACAACATCTTAGAGTATGGAAAGATGTTGTACCTGTCGATCAAGGAAAGGAACACTGTCAGCAGCCTTACACACCGAGTCTACTGGCACTAGGTCACTGGCAGTATACATGGCCTCCACCTTCCCCATCTCTCACACTAATGCTGCGTCTGGGGCGCTTTAAATGCATTAGACTTTTGTCACACAAATAGAATCTGTATACCTCCGTCCTCGTTATCCCACCCACTTTCAGTTGCCTATCCTCTCGCCTCTCCATTAATCCTGTGGGGTGTGTCCATCACATGTCCATCAAAATAAGTCCCAGCCTCTCCTGATATTTTGAGATGTATAGTTTAGAATTTTGATTTGAGGATAATAGTACTCAATCTCGTTTTGACTTTTAAAAAAAAAAGCTGTTAAACCTTAACAAACAGAGATCTCCTGGCTATGATTTTTGTGGTTTCTCCTTGCTACCCGATTTGGAGAGGCCATAAAGAATCCCAGCCGTCGCCCCAATGGTGCCAACAACCGCCATGCCTGTCAGAAAAGTATCCACCTGTTCACTTTTGTTCAGCCCGTAGCGGCACCAGGTGGCAAAATGTTCACAGTTGTCAAACAGTACGTTGTATCCCACACGGCCGATGCGTTCCAAGGCATTGCGAACTATTTCCCTCCATGGAAGGGGTCTGCACAAAAGAAAAAGAAAGCACTCTGTCACCACTGCCACAGACTTGACTTGAGTCATGTGTTTTTGGCCAGTATGTACTGTCCACTGTTTTAAGAAGTTTTCTGAAAGGCGTTCAGTGTAACTCACTTGGAAAAAACAGACAGTTCAAGTTGTTATGTGACAGACTTCCAGTGTAACTCACTTGGATAAAACAGACAGTTCAAGTTGTAATGTTGTGACAGACTTCCAGTGTAACTGACTTGGATAAAACAGACAGTTCAAGTTGTAATGTTGTCACAGACTTCCAGTGTAACTGACTTGGATAAAACAGACAGTTCAAGTTGTAATGTGACAGACTTCCAGTGAAACTCACTTGGATAAAACAGACAGTTCAAGTTGTAATGTGACAGACTTCCAGTGTAACTGACTTGGATAAAACAGACAGTTCAAGTTGTAATGTTGTCACAGACTTCCAGTGAAACTCACTTGGATAAAACAGACAGTTCAAGTTGTAATGTTGTCACAGACTTCCAGTGTAACTCACTTGGATAAAACAGACAGTTCAAGTTGTAATGTGACAGTCTTCCAGTGTAACTCACTTGGATAAAACAGACAGTTCAAGTTGTAATGCTGTGACAGACTTCCAGTGTAATTGACTTGGATCAGACAGTTCAAGTTGTAATGTGACAGACTTCCAGTGTAACTGAATTGGATAAAACAGACAGTTCAAGTTGTAATGTTGTGACAGACTTCCAGTGTAACTCACTTGGATAAAACAGACAGTTCAAGTTGTAATGTGACAGACTTCCAGTGTAACTGACTTGGATAAAACAGACAGTTCAAGTTGTAATGTGACAGACTTCCAGTGTAACTGACTTGGATAAAACAGACAGTTCAAGTTGTAATGTGACAGACTTCCAGTGTAACTCACTTGGATAAAACAGACAGTTCAAGTTGTAATGTTGTGACAGACTTCCAGTGTAACTCACTTGGATAAAACAGACAGTTCAAGTTGTAATGTGACAGACTTCCAGTGTAACTGACTTGGATAAAACAGACAGTTCAAGTTGTAATGTGACAGACTTCAGTGTAACTGACTTGGATAAAACAGACAGTTCAAGTTGTAATGTGACAGACTTCCAGTGTAACTGACTTGGATAAAACAGACAGTTCAAGTTGTAATGTTGTCACAGACTTCCAGTGAAACTCACTCGGATAAAACAGACAGTTCAAGTTGTAATGTTGTCACACAGACTTCCAGTGTAACTGACTTGGATAAAACAGACAGTTCAAGTTGTAATGTTGTCACAGACTTCCAGTGTAACTGACTTGGATAAAACAGACAGTTCAAGTTGTAATGTTGTCACAGACTTCCAGTGTAACCGACTTGGATAAAACAGACAGTTCAAGTTGTAATGTGACAGACTTCCAGTGAAACTCACTTGGATAAAACAGACAGTTCAAGTTGTAATGTTGTCACAGACTTCCAGTGAAACTCATTTGGCTATAAGTATAACCAGATACCAGTTATGCTTTTATCTTAATAACAGGCTTTCCTAAGAGGCCTAAAACATCATATATTCAACCAATTAGAAACTACACATCTGACTTTATGTCACACTGTAATATTGATATTACTGCTATAGCAGAATTTCCTGCAGTACCTCCAATGTCTCCTTGGGAGCACTTTAATGCTTCTTTTGATTACAAATACACTGTGTTACAGAAAAAGTGATAATGTAAATATTTTAACAACTGAAGTTCATAAACACTTAGAAAACAGCTATCCAAATCATTTAAAAGTGTTTACAGATGGGTCAGTAATGGAATCCTGACAGTGGTTCTGGCTTTACAATTCCAACTTTTAACGTCAGGAAATCATTTCATTTGGGAAAGGGGTTTTCAATCTATTCCTCCGAATTATATGCAATACTGGAGGCTTTGACTATGTATACACCAACTGCGTTCAATAAAATGTTACTGTGTGTTGATTCCAGATCTGTTTTACAATCTGTTTCACTGGAGCGTTGGGACTGCAACGCTAGAAAAGATTTGCTTTTTGAAATAAAACATTTACTGCGTTGTTTATTAACTCTGGGCATAAGAATTCATTTTGTTGGGTCTCATCTCACTGTGGTATAAAGTGGAATGAAATAGCAGACAGATTTTGCAAAAGAAGGAACAAATAGAAACACTGAAATTTATTAAACAATGCCTTAGATTTGTCCTCTTGCGAATTAATTCAAATTATGGACAAGTATATACATAAGCAGAATCTCAGTCCAAAAATGCTACTTTACCATCGTGCCCAAGGCACATTGTTTGGTTGATTCATGAATTAAGGCTGAATACTTGGAACACTAAATATTTTCATGGTATTACTTGTGTGTGCAGAGAAAACATTTCTGTGCATCATCTTCTGTTTGACTGTGCGTGTTGCCCTGGCGCTATCAGGAGAAAAGTATTGACATGACTAACTTGGTGATGTTGATACTGTCTTATATGGTTCATATGCTGCTCAAATCGCCATGGTTATTTCGCAGTCACAGGTTGCAAATTTTTTAAGAAGATCAACAATTCTGCGTACCTCTAGGATATTTGACTAATCTAAACATATATATATATCAGATGTGGGTTTGAAAGCACTAACATGGATGATAAGTTGAGTGTGGAGGATGGTTGGGTTTTTTGTTTTGTTTTTGTTTTTGCAATAATGTCTAACATCACCTGGCGATGGAAAGACATTAATTAAATAAACCGCTGAACTGAACTGAACTGAACTGAACTGAACTGAAGGCTTTCAGAGTAACTAGTGTGGATATAACAGACAGTTCTCATGTTAACACTGTGGACAGATTTTCATACATTAACACTGACAGATTTCATACATTAACACTGTAGCAGATTTTCATACATTAAGACTGTAGCAGATGTTCATACATTAACACTGTGACAGATTTTCATACATTAACACTGTGACAGATTTTCATACATTAACACTGTGGCAGATGTTCATACATTAACACTGTGGCAGATGTTCATACATTAACACTGTGGCAGATGTTCATACATTAACACTGTGCAGATGTTCATACATTAACACTGTGGCAGATGTTCATACAGACTTGGACACAACAGACAGTTCTCATGTTAACACTGTGGCAGATATTCATACATTAACACTGTGGCAGATATTCATACAGACTTGGACACAACAGACAGTTCTCATGTTAACACTGTGGCAGATATTCATACATTAACACTGTGGCAGATGTTCATACATTAACACTGTGGCAGATTTTCATACATTAACACTGTAGCAGATGTTCAACATTAACACTGGGGCAGATATTCATACATTAACACTGTAGCAGATGTTCATACATTAACACTGTGGCAGATGTTCATACAGACTTGGACACAACAGACAGTTCTCATGTTAACACTGTAGCAGATGTTCAAACAGACTTGGACACAACAGACAGTTCTCATGTTAACACTGTGACAGATTTTCATACATTAACACTGTGGCAGATGTTCATAACATTAACACTGTGGCAGATGTTCATACATTAACACTGTGGCAGATGTTCATACATTAACACTGTGGCAGATTTTCACACGTTAACACTGTGACAGATTTTCATACATTAACACTGTGGCAGATGTTCATACATTAACACTGTGGCAGATGTTCATACATTAACACTGTGGCAGATGTTCATACATTAACACTGTGGCAGATGTTCATGCATTAACACTGTGGCTGATGTTCAAAACATTAACACTGTGGCAGATGTTCATACATTAACACTGTGGCAGATGTTCATACATTACACTGTGGCAGATGTTCATACATTAACACTGTGGCAGATTTTCATACTTAACACTGTGGCAGATTTTCATGCAGATTTTCATACTTTAAAACACTGTGGCAGTTTTTCATACAGACTTGGACACAACAGACAGTTCTCATGTTAACACTGTGACATATGTTCATACATTAACACTGTGGCAGAATTTTCATACAGACTTGGACACAACAGACCGTTCTCATGTTAACACTGTGGCAGATTTTTATACATTAACACTGTGGCAGATGTTCATACAGACTGGACACAACAGACAGTTCTCATGTTAACACTTTTGGAAGATTTTCATACAGACTTGGACACAACCTTAGTAGTTCTGGCTAACAATATTAAACCCCTGACATGGCCAGACAGTCAGCAGAGCTGTAAATAACATGACTTGGACACAGCTGACCTGAATGTACGTTGGTGTTTTTCAATAACATGACTTGGACATAGCTGACCTGAATGTACGATGGTGACTTCAATAACATGACTTGGACACAGCTGACCTGAATGTACTTTGGTGACTTCAATAACATGACTTGGACACAGCTGACCTGAACTGTGCTGTACTTTGGTGACTTCAGTAACATGACTTGGACACAGCTGACCTGAATGTACGTTGGTGACTTCAATAACATGACTTGGACACAGCTGACCTGAATGTACGTTGGTGACTTCAATAACATGACTTGGACATAGCTGACCTGAATGTACGTTGGTGACTTCAATAACATGACTTGGACACAGCTGACCTGAATGTACTTTGGTGACTTCAATAACATGACTTGGACACAGCTGACCTGAACTGTGCTGTACTTTGGTGACTTCAATAACATGACTTGGACACAGCTGACCTGAATGTACTTTGGTGACTTAAATAACATGACTTGGACACAGCTGACCTGAACTGTGCTGTACTTTTGGTGACTTCAATAACATGACTTGGACATAGCTGACCTGAACTGTGCTGTACTTTGGTGACTTCAATAACATGACTTGGACACAGCTGACCTGAACTGTGCTGTACTTTGTGACTTCAATAACATGACTTAGGACACAGCTGACCTGAATGTACTTTGGTGACTTCAATAACATGACTTGGACACAGCTGACCTGAACTGTGCTGTACTTTGGTGACTTCAATAACATGACTTGGACACAGCTGACCTGAACTGTGCTGTACTTTGGTGACTTCAATAACATGACTTGGACACAGCTGACCTGAACTGTGCTGTACTTTGTTGACTTCAATAACATGACTTGGACACAGCTGACCTGAACTGTGCTGTACTTTGGTGACTTCAATAACATGACTTGGACACAGCTGACCTGAACTGTGCTGTACTTTGGTGACTCAATAACATGACTCGGACACAGCTGACCTGAACTGTGCTGTACTTTGGTGACTTCAATAACATGACTTGGACACAGCTGACCTGAATTGTGCTGTACTTTGGTGACTTTTTTCTTTTTAACCATTTTCCCCCAGCCTGGACATGTTAGGAAACGAAGGTAGTTATTTCAGATCCCAGTTCTGGACACATGTTTAGGGAGCAAAGGTAACTTCTTTCAGATCCCAGTTTCTGGACACGTTTAGAGAGCAAAGGTAAGTTATTTCAGATCGCAGTTCTGGACACATGTTTAGGAGCAAAGGTAAGTTATTTCAGATCGCAGTTCTGGACACATGTTTTGGGAGCAAACGAAAGTTATTTCAGATCCGACTGATCCTAAATTTTGCTGCCATCCTAAAAACTGTTCTTTTGCTGTTAGAATGAATGCACACAAAAATATCAATCAATCAATCAAGACACTTTATTTCTTTCATAAGAACTTTCTGTTGTTGTGGGAACGCATAAACACATGACATATGAGTACACAACATTGAATAATGTAAAACGTGCAAATGCACTCACACCTGCACATGCCCACAAATTTAAAAACAATATAAATAAAGGAAGGCTTATTTTTCACATAAAACTAATCAATAACTCTGCCCAACATACATTCCATTTCATATCCAGTCAATTTAATAAAATCGGCTGTATGCTAAAATAAACCGTAAAAAAGGGGGCACACACACACACACACACACACACACACATACACATACACACACATGCACACACACACACACCAGACACACAGACACGCACACACACATACTACAAAAAGGGTGAGAACTGAGATAATTTTAAAATCATTATCACTTGATTATCATCCCCCCCCCACAACATCTACATTCTCATTCTCTCCCCACCACCCTCCCCCCACCCCTCTCTCTCTATCCCAGTCTCCCCTTCCCCTCTCCTCTATCTTTATAACGACAGCATTGAACATTCACTCAGGACGGTCAGGTCAGTGATTATTCAATGAAAGGATTGAAAGAGGCAAAAAACTACGAATAAGTCTGTTGGTTTCGCATTTCAGTTGCCGGAATCGTCTATCTGAAGGCATCTTTTCATAAAAGGGAACAGAGGATGGGTTTCATCACATACCAGAGGTTCCGCTAGACTATAGACTTTGCCGGTACTTGGTACCGACAACAACAAAAATTTCCGGTACAAGTCTTAAATCAGCCGGTACCGCGCTTGGCTGCCTGCCATGCACTACACACTCAACCGCGATTCTGGGTCACGCGAACGGGCGATAGCGAGCGGCCTACCGGCACGGATAGCACGTAACAGGCTTGTCAGTGACAGCCTTCAGTCAACTGAACTCAACAGAAAAGTCGACGGAGAGAGTAACATGCAAAAAAATCATAAATGAAAACAAAAAGCAAAACAAAACAAAACCAAACCAAACCAACCAACCAAAACGTAACTTGAAAGAAAAACAAATAAACAAACAAACAAAACAAACTTAACAAACTTCTCACTTACCTATATACGTGCGAAAGAATTCCGTCAGTGTTCGTCATCGAACCATGCAGTTACTCAAAGTGATGTTGAAAACAGCGACAGTCAATTGAAAACTGGGTCGGGGATTACCGCAAGTTCAATCCAGGGTCAGACTGTCAGCATGACACGCACACACGAAACTTTGGCTACACGCTAGGGAACCTGGGGTTCTCAAAGAAAAATGGAACCGTCCATTTTGACGCAAGTGCTGTAGTAATCAGCGCTGTCCATTGAAAAAAAAAGGGGGGCAAAGGTCCTGGGACTGAAAGGAAGGGGGAAGAGGAGTGGCTTATTTCCTGCCTGCCATCCCCGCTCACCCGCTGACAGGCGGAGAGACAGACAGTGCAGGGATAGAGGAGAGTCAAAGCGCTCAGATGTTCTGCCAGTACACGGTACCGGCGGCTTTTATTTTTTTCGGTACAAGGCAAATATTTACCGGTAAAAACCGGCATATGCCGGTCTAACGGATCCTCTGCATACAATCTTCTGAGCTTTCTTAGGCACTCTTTTTTCAAACATTTCTCCTAAACTTTATCATCTTATCACACCGTTTCACAAACTTTTCCAGCAAGCATTTGTTCTTCACATTTAATCCACCATACCAGGTCCACACTAAAAATGAAAAAGTGATCACAGATTCAATATTGCTTCAGTAGAATGCTTTAAAACGTCACAGTTCACTCCAAGGTATCTCAATTTCTGTAAGCAATACACTCTTGACTGACATTTTTTATACACAGAGAGAATTAGAAGTGAATGTAAGTTTGTCATCGATAACAGAACCTAAGTACTTATACTCAGTCACCCTTTCAACCTTGGTACCTGAGATCAGTAAATCTGAAATAGGATCAGCATTTCTTCGGAAGTCAATGATCAGCTCCTTTGTTTTCTGGACATTAAGATCAAGGAAATTGGTGTCACACCACTGTGTAAAACTGTTCACAATTTCATTAAAAGCTCTATCTGAGTTGGAGAGATCTGTGACTGCAGTATCATCAGAGAATTTGATGATAAGGCTGTCATTATTTCCTCTGCAGTCATTAGTGTAGAGAGTAAACAAACAAGGAGAAAGAACTGTACCTTGGGGAGCACCCGTTGATGTATAAGAAACAGATGAAACAGAGTTATGAAAGCGAACCACTGGGGGCGATTTATCAGAAAATCGATAATCCAGAGAATGAGATAAGAGGAGACGCCAAGCTGCTTTAGTTTACTGGCCAAAAGATGGGGCTGTATAGTGTTGAAGGCAGAGGAGAAGTCAACAAACAGAATACGAGCGAACGACTTGGGCTTTTCTTAGTGTGTAAAAACATGATGGAGAAGTAAAAGTGTGGCGTCTTCAGTGCCTCTGTTGTGTTCATATGCAAACTGAAGGGAATCAAGCTGATCCCGAGTTTGTACTAAGAGTCTTTTAATAAAAATCCGTTCAAAACATTTCATAAGAATAGACGTCATAAGAATAGACGTTAAAGCAACAGGTCAATAATCGTCAAGAGTTTGCACACATGATAGTTGTGGTCAATGCGCACAGGATAGTTGTGGTGAACAATTTTTCCCCTAAAAGTTCCTTTTTAAGAGGTGACCAGACGGCAGTTCAATCTGGGAACCATGACTGAACATCTTCATGTGCTGAAGGGACCACTACTTCAATGAAAAAAAAAGTAATCAAAATTTTCCAAGCATTCGCTATTGATCAAGAGCA
>CM031599.1:106210420-106212920 GCA_018398815.1 Conus ventricosus
GAAAAAGAAACTGTAATGATTTTTGTTCCATTGCAACATAAACAGTAGTGTAATTCATAAGTTCCTCATGGTGCATTATTCATTCATAGGAATAACATTTCATAGCTGACAAAAATTCATATCAAATGCATGAAAACGGCATGTACATGTATAGCAAGCTACATCAAAATGTTTTCTTCCTGTTTTTTTTTTCTTCTCCTAGTTAACTCTTGACTACACTTTAAAATAAGACAATTGATACATGTCTATTGTGTAAAATGAACTCTTCTTAAATGTAAAAAAACCCAAACAATAACAACAAGGGAACTTGAAAAACAAATACACACAAACAGCACAGGCACCAAAATGAATTTACCCTGTCATGCAATACTTACTTCATTCCCCCAACACCATGCCCACTCTCTTGCATACCCACCCATCCAGCTACACACACACACACACACACACACACACACACACACACACACACACACACAGAGAACAGCTGTTGGTAAGGGGAGACAAAGGGCCATCTCTCTGGATGTGAAGAGTGTAGTCTTAAGACAGGATATGAAGGATGACAGAGAACTGCAGAGTGAGAGAGGGAGTTTACTGCATGTGGTTGGGACCTGGGCAGAAAGAAACATTTGTCAGCGGACTTGGTGTGAAAGCGAGGGACGTGGAGGAGATGAATATCCCACAATGAGCACAACTTTTGCTATGAATCATAGAGACAAAGAAAATCACCAAGATGAGAAGGAGCCAAACTATTCTCTGAACTGAAGCTGAGTTTATCAATAATTCGTTTTTCAGTTGGGAGACAGAGAAGAAAGAGAAGTATTGGAATGACTTGAATGTATTTGGAGTATCTGATGGTTAGTTGAACAGCATTGTTTTGTATTAAGTCATAGGAGATGATTCTGTGAACAGTCAGCAAGGAGAAAGTTAAAATAATCCAAACTTGGGAGAACAAAAGCTGAAACGAAATTTTTAAGTCGGGTTTAAGAAGAACTCTGAAAATAAATGGAAAATGAGTGAAGGGCAAAGCTTAAAACAGAGTTTGTCAGAATAGCACTGAGGTACGCTTGCTGAATTTGGGACCCTTATAATCAAAAGGAATGGTATCCAGTGGACCATGACTGGGCAGCTAGATGACCTGGACTATGCCGATGATCTGGACTATGCCGATGATCTGGACTATGCCGATGATCTGGTGCTCCTGTCCACACCCATCAGCAAATGCATGAGAAGACATCAGACTTGGCAGAAGTTTCAGCACAGGTCGGGCTGAAGGTGAACAGCTCGGGAAAACAAAAGTACTGTGAGACAACACAAAGAAACAAGATTCCATCAGATTAAATGACGACCCGCTAGAAGAGGTGGAAAAGTTCACGTTCCTGGGAGCACAGCTGACAGGCAAGGTGGAACAGATGCCCTCGTCAAAGCAAGAATTGGCAAGGCCAGGATAGCTTTTCGTCAATTAAGAACATCTGGACCTCCAGGCTTGTCGGCAGACGAACCAAGATACGACTTTTCAACTCTAATGTCAAGTCAGTACTCATGTATGGCGCCAAAACCTGGAGAACAACAAATACCATCTCAAAGAAAATACAGACATTCATTAACTGCTGCCTCCAACAGATACTTCAGATCCACTGGCAAGACACCATCAGGAATGTGGAACTGTGGGAGCGGACACATCAACTCCCTGCTGAGAAAGAGGTGAAAACGAGGAAATGGCGTTGGACAGGCCACACATTGAGGAAGCCCATTGACGACATTACATGACATGCTCTGCACTGGAACCCACAGGGACAGAGGAGAAGGGGAAGACCTAGGAATTCATGGAGAAGAGACTTGGATGCAGAGAGGCAGACAGCGGGATACACCTGGAGAGAATTGGAAAGGGCAGCTCAGGACAGGGTGTGCTGGCCGATTGTTGTTGATGGCCTTTGCTCCAGTGGGAGCTGATGCTTGAATGATGAACGATAATTAAAAGTATATTATTATCAAAAAGCGCGGAGGTTGTCCTGCGTCGAATCACGAGGTGTGTGTGCGAGATACAGGACCTCCAGAATGGACAACATATTGTCCAGCTTTGAGGAGCCTTTGCTGTCTTGAAGACAAAAGGCACGCCTTGCAACCCTTCACATGTTTCGTAACAAAATGAACTCAATAGACTGCCAGTTCGCTGTGTGTGTGTGTGTGTGTTTGGTCCTGGCGGACATTGAACCTGCCCTGCCAACTCGAAGTCTTATCCTGCTCAATCATGCAGAAGACCGCCGCTAAAGTTTCTTGCTCTCTCTCTTTCTTTCGTTTTGTTTATCTTTAACTTACCTGTAATGTACCTGTTAGGGATTTGTCCGTACTGATCAGGATTTGCCTGTGTAGGTTGCTGATCAGACAGTCCACACGCAGTGACGCCTCCTTGATGAAACTGAAACTACTGATCAGAGTTTCCTCAGATCAGAAACGTGTAAATAGTTCATGTATTCGTTTGCTCTGACACTTTAACTGAATC
>CM031599.1:106217920-106257920 GCA_018398815.1 Conus ventricosus
TTCCGATGGGTGGACATTGAGGGTTTTCAGTTCTGTAAAAGTTGGGTGTTCCGAAGGGGGGTCATAGGGGGGTTTTCAGTCTGTAAAATTGGTGTTCCGATGGGTGACTAGAGGTTTTCAGCCTGTAAAGGTTGGGTTTTTCCGAGGGGTGGACATAGAGGGCTTTCAGTCTGTAAAAGTTGGGTGTTCCGAAGGGTGGTCATAGGGGGTTTTCCCATCTGTAAAAGTTGGGTGTTCCGATGGGTGGACATAGAGGTTTTCAGTCCTGTAAAAAGTTGGGTGTTCCGATGGGTGGACATAGAGGGTTTTCAGTCTGTAAAAGTTGGGTGTCCAATGGTTCGAACTCATAAACGCCGCCTGCTTCGAAGACAAACGCTTTAACCAGTTGACCCCTGGGTCCCTCCGGAGGGGGCTAAGACCGTTAAAGTCACAATGAGAGTGTTATATTTGGATGACATTGATGTCAAAAGGTTTCATGGTAAGTAGTAGGGCCTGGATCTGTACTTCTTGTATGAAATTTAGATCATAGGCCTACACGCACGCACGCGCGTACGCTCGCGTGTGCGCGCGCGCACACGTAACACACACACGCACGCACGCACACACGCACGCACACCCCAAACACACACACACACACACCCACACACACACACACACACACACACACACACACACACACACACACACACACACACAAGTAATTGAAAAACTTTTGAGGGAGGGTTATGTATTGTCGCTTTGACCTTTCACAATAAAATTCGACATGTCAAAAAAAAAAAAAAAAATCTAAACGCGATCAACGTGAAAAAAAGCGTCAAGAACCACGTACTGGTATGCAGTACTGCTGTGCATGTACTGATTCCAGGACATGAATGATGATTCCACGAATGAGGGTGAAGTCCGAGTGTAGTCAGGGAGATCATAAATCACCTTATTTGTTCATACTTGGAAATTGAAATCCTTCTTATCAAGGTACACAAAATCGCTGACATGAACGAAACCAAGCTTTGACCTTCACCCCTCCGTTACAAGTGTCAGAATAATCAGCTTGCGACTGAGGACACCATACGGATGAAGATAAGATGAAACTGTTCGACAGAAAGCTGATGTCAAAGGAAATTATATCAAACGAATCGACAAAAAGCTATGTTAATTAAATGAGTTGTAATCATCCGAATTATTCAACAACCAACCGATTTAAAAGGGATTGTGATCATTCAAACTATTCATAAAAGTTTAAAAAAAAAACTACCATTCCGTTTAACGATAAAGACAAACAAATAAGACGAAACCACACCCGTTTTAACCTCGTTGGTCTTCTTCAGGCAAGACAAACTACGAAGCGTTTTGCCCTCGTGGTCCCTTTTTCAGGCAAGACAAAATACGAAGCGTTTTGCCCTCGTTTGGTCTTCTTCAGGCAAGACAAACTACGACCGTTTCGACCTCGTTGGGCTTTCTTCAGGCAAGACAAACTACGACGCGTTTCGACCTCGTTGGTCCTTCTTCAGGCAAGACAAACTACGAAGCGTTTTGCCCTCTTTTGGGCTTCCCTTTAGGCAAGACAAACTACGAAGCGTTTTGGGCCCCCGTTGGCCCTTCTTCAGGCAAGACAAACAAAGAAGCGTTTTGCCCTCGTTGGTCTTCTTCAGGCAAGACAAACACGAAGCGTTTGCCCTCTTTGGTCTTCTTCAGGCAAGACAAACTACGAAGCGTTTTGCCCCTTTGGTCTTCTTCAGGCAAGACAAAATACGAAGCGTTTTGCCCTCTTTGGTCTTCTTCAGGGAAGACAAACAAAGACGCGTTTCGACCTCGTTGGGCTTCTTCAGGCAAGACAAACTACGACGCGTTTTTGACCTCGTTGGTCTTCTTCAGGCAAGACAAACTACGAAGCGTTTTGCCCCCTTTGGGCTCTTCAGGCAAGACAAACTAAAGAAGCGTTTTGCCCTCTTTGGTCTTCTTCAGGCAAAACAAACTACGAAGCGTTTTGCCCTCTTTGGTCTTCTTTAGGCAAGACAAACTACGAAGCGTTTTGCCCTCGTTGTCTTCTTCAGGCAAGACAAACTACGAAGCGTTTTGCCCTCTTTGGTCTTTTTCAGGCAAGACAAACTACGAAGCGTTTGCCCCGTTGGTCTTCTTCAGGCAAGACAAACTACAAGCGTTTTGCCCTTTTTGGTCTTCTTCAGGCAAGACAAACTACGAAGCGTTTGCCCTCGTTGGTCTTCTTCAGGCAAGACAAACTACGAAGCGTTTTGCCCTCGTTGGTCTTCTTCAGGCAAGACAAACTACGAAGCGTTTTTGCCCCTTTGGTCTTCTTCAGCAAGACAAACTACGAAGCGTTTTGCCCTCGTTTGGTCTTCTTCAGGCAAGACAAACTACGAACGTTTTGCCCTCTTTGGTCTTCTTCAGGCAAGACAAACTACGAAGCGTTTTGCCCTCGTTGGTCTTTTTCGGGCAAGACAAACTACGAAGCGTTTTGCCCTCTTGGTCTTCTTCGGGCAAGACAAACTACGAAGCTTTTTTGCCCTCGTTGGTCTTCTTCAGGCAAGACAAAACTACGAAGGTTTTTGCCCTCGTTGGTCTTCTCCAGGCAAGACAAACTACGAAGCTTTTTGCCCTCGTTGGCTTTCTTCAGGCAAGACAAACTACGACGCGTTTTGCCCTCTTGGGCCCTTCTTCAGGCAAGACAAACTACGAAGCGTTTTGCCCTCGTTGGTCTTTTTCCGGGCAAGGACAAACTACGAAGCGTTTTTGCCCTCGTGGTGCTTCTTCAGTCAAGAAAAACACGAAGCGTTTTGCCCTCGTTGGTCTTCTTCAGGCAAGACAAACTACGACGCGTTTTGCCCTCGTTGGTCTTCTTCAGCAAGACAAACTACGAAGCGTTTTTCCCTCTTTTGGTCTTCTTCGGGCAAAAACAAACTACGACGCGTTTTGCCCTCGTTGGTCTTCTTCAGGAAAGACAAACTACGACGGGGTTTTCCCCTCGTTGTCTTCTTCAGGCAAGACAAACTACACGCTTTTTGCCCTCGTTGGTCTTTTTCAGGCAAACAAACTACGAAGCGTTTTGCCCCTTTGGTCTTCTTCAGGCAAGACAAACTATGAAGCGTTTTGCCCTCTTGGTCTTTTTCAGCAAGTCAAACTACGAAGCGTTTTGCCCTCGTTGGTCTTCTTCAGGCAGACAAACTACGAAGCGTTTTGCCCTCGTTGGTCTTCTTCAGGCAAGACAAACTACGAAGCGTTTTGCCCTTTTTGGGTCTTCTTCAGGCAAAGACAAACTACGAAGCGTTTTGCCCTCTTTGGTCTTCTTCAGGCAAGACAAAACTACGAAGCGTTTTGCCCTCGTTGGTCTTCTTCGGCAAGACAAACTACGAAGCGTTTTGCCCTCGTTGGTTTTCTTCAGGCAAGACAAACTACGAACGTTTGCCCTCTTTGGGTCTTCTTCAGGCAAGACAAACTACGACGCGTTTTCGACCCGTTGGTCTTCTTCAGGCAAGCCCAAACTACGAAGCGTTTTTGCCCTCGTTGGTCTTCTTCAGGCAAACAAACTCGAAGCGTTTTCCCCTCTTTGGTCTTCTTCAGGCAAGACAAACTACAAGCGTTTTGCCACTTTGGTCTTCTTCAGGCAAGACAAACTACAAGCGTTTTTGGCCCTCTTTGGTCTTCTTCAGGCAAGACAAACTACGACGCGTTTTCGACCTCGTTGGTCTTCTTCAGGCAAGACAAACAAACGACGCGTTTCGACCTCGTTGGTCTTCTTCAGGCAAGACAAACTACGAAGCGTTTTTGCCCTCTTTGGTCTTCTTCGGGCAAGACAAACTACGAAGCGTTTTGCCCTCTTTGGTCTTCTTCAGGAAAGACAAACTACGAAGCGTTTTGCCCTCTTTGGTCTCTTCAGGCAAGACAAACTACGAAGCGTTTTGCCCTCGTTGGTCTTCTTCAGGCAAGACAAACTACGAAGCGTTTTGCCCTCTTTGGTCTTCTTCAGGCAAGACAAACAAACGAAGCGTTTTGCCCTCGTTGTCTTCTTCAGGCAAAGACAAACTACGAAGCGTTTTGCCCTCGTTGGTCTTCTTCAGGAAAGAACAAACTACGAAGCTTTTGCCCTCGTTGGTCTTCTTCAGGCAAGACAAACTACGAAGCGTTTTGCCCTCTTTGGTCTTCTTCAGGCAAGACAAACTACGAAGCGTTTAAACCCTCGTTGGTCTTCTCAGGAAAGACAAACTACGAAGGTTTAAACCTCGTTGGTCTTCTTCAGGCAAGACAAACTACGAAGCGTTTTAACCTCGTGGTCTTCTTCGGGCAAGACAAACTACGAACGTTTTAACCTCGTTGGTCTTCTTCAGGCAAGACAAACTACGAAGCGTTTTGCCCTCTTTGGTCTTCTTCGGGCAAGACAAACTACGAAGCGTTTTGCCCTCTTTGGGTCTTCTTCAGGCAAGAAAAAACTACGAAGCGTTTTGCCCTCTTTGGGTCTCTTCGGGCAAGACAAACTACGAAGCGTTTGCCCTCGTTGGTCTTCTTCAGCAAGACAAACTACGAAGCGTTTTGCCCTCGTTGGTCTTCTTCAGGCAAGACAAACTACGAAGCGTTTTGCCCTCTTTGGTCTTCTTCAGGCAAGACAAACCCGAAGCGTTTTGACCTCTTTGGTCTTTTTCAGGCAAGACAAACTACGAAGCGTTTTGCCCTCTTTGGTCTTCTTAAAGGCAAGACAACTACGAAGCGTTTTGCCCTCGTTGGTCTTCTTCAGGCAAGACAAACTACGAAGCGTTTTGCCCTCGTTGGGTCTTCTTCAGGCAAGACAAACTACAAACTTTTTTGCCCTCGTTGGTCTTCTTCAGGCAAGACAAACTACGAAGCGTTTTAACCTCGTTGGTCTTCTTCAGGCAAGACAAACTACGAAGCGTTTTAACCTCGTTGTCTTCTTCAGGCAAGACAAACTACGAAGCGTTTTGCCCTCTTTTGGTCTTCTTCAGGCAAGAAAAACTACGAAGCGTTTTGCCCTCGTTGGTCTTCTTCAGGCAAGACAAACTACGAAGCGTTTGCCCTCGTTGGTCCTTCTTCAGGCAAGACAAAACTACGAAGCGTTTTGCCCTCGTTGTCTTCTTCAGGCAAGACAAACTACGAAGCTTTTTTGCCCTCTTTGGTCTTCTTCAGGCAAGACAAACTACAATCGTTTTGCCCTGGGTTGTCTTCTCAGGCAAGACAAACTACGAAGCGTTTTGCCCTTTTGTCTTCTTCAGGCAAGAAACATCTACGAACGTTTTGCCCTCGTTGGTCTTCTTCAGGCAAACAAACTACGAAGCGTTTTTGCCCTCGTTGGCCCTTCTTCAGGCAAGACAAACTACGAAGCGTTTTGCCCTCTTTGGTCTTCTTCAGGCAAGACAAACTACGAAGCGTTTTGCCCTTTTTGGGTCTTCTTCAGGCAAGACAAACTACGAAGCGTTTTGCCCTCTTTGGTCTCTTCAGGCAAGACAAACTACGAAGCGTTTGCCCTCGTTGGTCTTCTTCAGGCAAGACAAACTACGAAGCGTTTTGCCCTCTTTGGTCTTCTTCAGGCAAGACAAACTACGAAGCGTTTTGCCCTCGTTGGTCTTCTTCAGGCAAGACAAACTACGAAGCGTTTTGCCCTCTTTGGTCTTCTTCAGGCAAGACAAACTACGAAGCGTTTTGCCCTCGTTGTCTTCTTCAGGCAAACAAACTACACGCTTTTTTGCCCTCTTTGGCTTCTTCGGGCAAGAGAAACTACGAAGCGTTTTGCCCCGTTGGTCTTCTTCAGGCAAGACAAACTACGAAGCGTTTTGCCCTCGTTGGTCTTCTTCATAAGACAAACTACGAAGCTTTTTGGGCCCTCTTGGTCTTCTTCAGGCAAGACAAACTACGACGCGTTTGCCCTCGTTGGTCTTCTTCAGGCAAGACAAACTACGAAGCGTTTTGCCCTCGTTGGTTTTCTTCAGGCAAGACAAACTACGACGCGTTTTGCCCTCTTTGGGTCTTCTTCAGGCAAGACAAACTACGACGCGTTTTGCCCCTTGGTCTTCTTCAGGCAAGACAAACTACAAAGCTTTTGCCCTCGTTGGTCTTCTTCAGGCAAGACAAACTACGAAGCGTTTTAACCTCGTGGTCTTCTTCAGGCAAGACAAACTACGAAGCGTTTTGCCCTCGTTGGTCTTTTTCGGGCAAGACAAACTACGAAGCGTTTTGCCCCTTTGGTCTTCTTCAGGCAAGACAAACACGAAGGTTTTGCCCTCTTTGGGTCTTCTTCAGGCAAGACAAACTACGAAGCGTTTTGCCCTCTTTGGTCTTCTTCAGCAAGACAAACTACGAAGCTTTTTGCCCCTTTGGTCTTCTTCAGGCAAGACAAACACGAAGCTTTTGCCCTCGTTGGTCTTCTTCAGGCAAGACAAACTACGAAGCGTTTTGCCCTCGTTTTTCTTCAGGCAAGACAAACTACGAACGTTTTCCCCTCGTTGGTCTTCTTCAGGCAAGACAAACTACGAAGCGTTTTGCCCTCGTTGGTCTTCTTCAGGCAAGTAAAACTACGAAGCGTTTTGCCCTCGGGGTCTTCTTCAGGCAAGACAAACTACGAAGCGTTTTTGCCCTCGTTGGTCTTCTTCAGGCAAGAAAAACCCTACGACGCGTTTTGCCCTCGTTGGTCTTCTTCAGCAAGACAAACAACGAAGCTTTTGCCCTCTTTGGTCTTCTTCAGGCAAGACAAACTACAAGCGTTTTGCCCTCTTTGGGCTTTTTCAGGCAAAAACAAACTACGAAGCGTTTTGCCCTCTTTGGGTCTTCTTCAGGCAAGACAAACTACGAAGCGTTTTTCCCCTCTTTGGTCTTCTTCAGGCAAGACAAACTACGAAGCGTTTTGCCCTCTTTGGTCTTGTTCAGGCAAGACAAACAAACAAGCGTTTTGCCTCGTTGGTCTTCTTCAGGCAAGACAAACTACGAAGCGTTTTGCCCTCGTTGGCTTCTCAGGCAAGACAAACTACGAAGCGTTTTTGCCCCGTGGTCTTCTTCAGGCAAAAACAAACTACGAAGCGTTTTGCCCTTTTTGGTCTTCTTCAGGCAAGACAAACTACGAAGCGTTTTGCCCTCGTTGGTCTTCTTCAGGCAAGACAAACTACGAAGCTTTTTTGCCCTCTTGGTCTTCTTCAGGCAAGACAAACTACGAAGCGTTTTGCCCTCTTTGGGTCTTCTTCAGGCAAGACAAACTACGAAGCGTTTTGCCCTCGTTGGTCTTCTTCAGGCAAGACAAACTACGAAGCGTTTTGCCCTCTTTGGTCTTCTTCGGGCAAGACAAACTACGAAGTTTTTTTGCCCTCTTTGGTCTTCTTCAGGCAAGACAAACTACACGCGTTTTGCCCTCTTTGGGCTTCTTCAGGCAAGACAAACACGAAGCGTTTTGCCCTCTTTGGTCTTCTCAGGCAAGACAAACAACGAAGCGTTTTGCCCTCGTTGGTCTTCTTCGGGCAAGACAAACTACGAAGCGTTTTGCCCTCTTGGTCTTCTTCAGGCAAGACAAACTACGAAGCGTTTTGCCCTCTTGGTCTTCTTCAGGCAAGACAACACGAAGCTTTTTTGCCCTCGTTGGTCTTCTTCAGGCCCAAGACAAACTACAAGCGTTTTGCCCTCGTTGGCTTTTTTCAGGCAAACAAACTACGACGCGTTTTGCCCTCTTTGGTCTTCTTCAGGCAAGAGAAACACGAAGCTTTTGCCCCGTGGTCTTCTTCGGGCAAGACAAACTACGAACGTTTTGCCCTCGTTGGTCTTCTTCAGTCAAGACAAACTAACGAAGCGTTTTGCCCTCTTTGGTCTCCTTCAGCAAGACAAACTACGACGCGTTTTGCCCTCGTTGGTCTTCTTAAAGGCAAGACAAACTACGAAGCGTTTTGCCCTCGTTGGTCTTCTTCAGGCAAGACAAACTACGACGCGTTTTGCCCTCGTTGGTCTTCTTCAGGCAAGACAAACTACGACGCGTTTTGCCCTCGTTGGTCTTCTTCGGGCAAGACAAACTACGAAGCGTTTTGCCCTCGTTGGTCTTTTTCAGGCAAGACAAACTACGAAGCGTTTAACCTCGTTGGTCTTCTTCAGGCAAGACAAACAACGAAGCGTTTGCCCTCGTTGGTTTTCTTCAGGCAAGACAAACTACGAAGCGTTTTCCCCTCTTTTGGTCTCTTCAGGCAAGAAAAACTACGAAGCGTTTTTGCCCTCTTTGGTCTTCTTCAGGCAAGACAAACAAACGAAGCGTTTTGCCCTCTTTGGTCTTCTCAGCAAGACAAACTACGAAGCGTTTTTGCCCTCTTTGGTCTTCTTCAGGCAAGACAAACTACGAAGCTTTTTTTGCCCTCGTTGGCCCTTCTTCAGGCAAACAAACTACGAAGCGTTTTGCCCTCGTTGGCTTCTTCAGGCAAGACAAACTACGAAGCGTTTTGCCCTCGTTGGTCTTCTTCAGGAAAGACAAACTACGAAGCGTTTTGCCCTCGTTGGTCTTCTTCAGGCAAGCCCAAACTACGAAGCGTTTTGCCCTCGTTGGTCTTTTTCAGGCAAGACAAACTACGAAGCGTTTTGCCCTCGTTGGTCTTCTTCAGCAAGACAAACTACGACGCGTTTTGCCCTCTTTGGGTTTCTTCTTCGGGCAAGACAAACTACAAAGCGTTTTGCCATTTTTGGGTCTTCTTCAGGCAAGACAAACTACGAAGCGTTTTGCCCTCTTTGGTTTTCTTCAGGCAAGACAAACTACGAAGCTTTTTTCCCTCTTTGGTCTTCTTCAGGCAAGACAAACTACAAGCGTTTGCCCTCTTTGGTCTTCTTCAGGCAAGAAAACTACGAACGCGTTTTGGCCCTCGTTGGTCTTCTTCAGGCAAGACAAACTACGAAGCTTTTTTGCCTCGTTGGTCTTCTTCAGGCAAGACAAACAATAAAAAGACAAACTACGAAGCGTTATGCCCTCGTTGGTCTTTTTCAGGCAAGACAAACTAATAACAAGACAAACTACGAAGCGTTTTGCCCTCGTTGGTCTTCTTCAGGCAAGACAAACTAATAACAAGACAAACTACGAAGCGTTTTGCCCTCTTTGGTCTTCTTCAGGCAGACAAACTACGAAGCGTTTTGCCCCGTTGGTCTTCTCAGGCAAGACAAACACAAACGTTTTGCCCTTGTTGGTCTTCTTCAGGCAAGCCCAAACTACGAAGCGTTTTGCCCTCTTTGGTCTTCTTCAGGCAAGACAAACAACCGACCCGTTTTGCCCTCGTTGGTCTTCTTCAGGCAAGACAAACTACGAAGCGTTTGCCCTCGTTGGTCTCTTCAGCAAGACAAACTAAAACAAGACAAACTACGAAGCGTTTTGCCCTCGTTGGTCTTCTTCAGGCAAGACAAACTAATAACAAGACAAACTACGAAGCGTTTTGCCCTCGTTGGTTTTCTTCAGGCAAGACAAACAAATAACAGACAAACTACGAAGCGTTTTGCCCTCGTTGGTCTTCTTCAGGCAAGACAAACTACGAGCGTTTTGCCCTCTTGGTCTTCTTCAGGCAAAAAACAAACTACGAAGCGTTTTGCCCTCGTTGGTCTTCTTCAGGCAAGAAAAAACTACGAAGCGTTTTAACCTCGTTGGTCTTCTTCAGGCAAGACAAACACGAAGCGTTTTAACCTCTTTGGGTCTTCTTCAGGCAAGAAAAACTACAAAAGCGTTTTGCCCTCTTTGGTCTTCTTCAGGCAAGACAAACTACGAAGCGTTTTGTCCTCGTTGGCTTCTTCGGGCAAGACAAACTACGAAGCGTTTGCCCTCGTTGGTCTTCTTCAGGCAAGACAAACAAACGAAGCTTTTGCCCTCGTTGGTCTTCTTCGGGCAAGACAAACTACGAAGCGTTTTGCCCTCGTTGGTCTTCTTCAGCAAGAAAAACCCACGACGCGTTTTCGACCTCGTTGGTCTTCTCAGGCAAGACAAACTACGACGCGTTTCGACCTCGTGGTCTTTTTCAGGCAAGACAACTACGAAGCGTTTTGCCCTCTTTGGTCTTCTTCAGGCAAGACAAACTACGAAGCGTTTTGCCCTCGTTGGTCTTTTTCAGGCAAGACAAACTACAACGTTTTGCCCTCGTTGGTCTTTTTCAGGCAAGACAAACTACGAAGCGTTTTGCCCTCTTTGGTCTTCTTCGGGCAAGACAAACTACGAAGCGTTTTGCCCTTTTTGGGTCTTCTTCAGGCAAGACAAACTACGAAGCGTTTTGCCTCTTTGGTCTTCTTCAGGCAAGACAAACTACGACGCGTTTCGACCTCGTTGGTCTTCTTCAGGCAAGACAAACTACGACGCGTTTCGACCTCGTTGTCTTCTTCAGGCAAGACAAACTACGAAGCGTTTTCCCCTTTTTGGTCTTCTTCAGGCAAGACAAACTACGAAGCGTTTTGCCCTCTTTGGTCTTCTTCAGGCAAGACAAACTACGAAGCGTTTGCCCTCTTTGGTCTTCTTCAGGCAAGACAAACTACGAAGCGTTTTGCCCTCTTTGGTCTTCTTCAGGCAAGACAAACTACGAAGCGTTTTGCCCTCTTGGTCTTCTTCAGCAAGACAAACTACGAAGCGTTTTGCCCTCTTTGGTCTTCTTCCAGGCAAGACAAAACTACGAAGCGTTTAACCTCGTTGGTCTTCTTCAGGCAAGACAAACTACGAAGCGTTTTAACCCGTTGGTCTTCTTCAGGCAAGACAAACTACGAAGCGTTTTAACCTCGTTGGCCCTTTTCAGGCAAGCCCAAACTACGAAGCGTTTTAACCTCGTGGTCTCTTCAGGCAAGACAAACTACGAAGCGTTAGCCCTCTTTGGTCTTCTTCAGGCAAGACAAACAAACGAAGCGTTTTGCCCTCTTTGGGTCTTCTTCAGGCAAAAACAAACAAACGAAGCGTTTTGCCCTCGTTGGTCTTCTTCAGGCAAGAAAAACTACGAAGCGTTTTGGGCCCTCGTTGGTCTTCTTCAGGCAAGCCCAACTACAAGCGTTTTCCCCTCGTTGGTTTTCTTCAGGCAAGACAAACTACGAAGCTTTTTCCCCTTTTTGGTCTTCTTCAGGCAAGACAAACACGAAGCGTTTTCCCCTCTTTGGTCTTCTTCAGGCAAGACAAACTACGAAGCTTTTTTGCCCTTTTTGGTCTTCTTCGGGCCCAAGACAAACTACGAAGCGTTTTGCCCTCGTTGGTCTTCTTCAGGCAAGACAAACTACGAAGCGTTTTGCCCCTTTGGTCTTCTTCGGGCAAGACAAACTACGAACTTTTGCCCTCTTGGTCTTCTTCAGGCAAGACAAACTACGAAGCGTTTGCCCTCGTTGGTCTTCTTCAGGCAAGACAAACTACGAAGCGTTTTGCCCTCTTTGGTCTTCTTCAGGCAAGACAAACTACGAAGCGTTTTGCCCTCGTTGGTCTTTCAGGCAAGACAAACTACAAAGCGTTTTGCCCTCTTTGGTCTTCTTCAGGCAAGACAAACTACGAAGCGTTTGGCCCTCGTTGGTCTTCTTCAGGCAAGACAAACTACGAAGCGTTTTGCCCTCTTTTGGTCTTCTTCAGGCAAGACAACTACAAAGCGTTTTGCCCTCTTGGTTTTTTTCAGGCAAGACAAACTACGAAGCTTTTTGCCCTCGTTGGTCTTCTTCAGGCAAGACAAACTACAAGCGTTTTCCCCTCTTTGGTCTACTTCAGGCAAGAAAAAACTACGAAGCGTTTTGCCCTCTTTGGGTCTTCTTCAGGCAAGACAAACACGAAGCGTTTGCCCTTTTTGGTCTTCTTCAGGCAAGACAAACTACGAACGTTTTGCCCTCGTTGGTCTTCTTCAGGCAAGACAAACTACAAGCGTTTGCCCTCTTTGGGTCTTCTTCAGGCAAGACAAACTACGAAGCTTTTGCCCTCTTTGGTCTTCTCGGGCAAGACAAACTACACGCGTTTTGCCTCTTTGGTCTTCTTCAGGCAAGACAAACTACGAAACGTTTGCCCTCGTTGGTCTTCTTCAGGCAAGACAAACTACGAAGCGTTTTGCCCTCGTTGGTCTTCTTCAGTCAAGACAAACTACGAAGCGTTTGCCCTCGTTGGTCTTCTTCGGGCAAGAAAAACTACGACGCTTTTGCCCTCGTTGGTCTTCTTCGGGCAAGACAAACTACGAAGCGTTTTCCCCTCTTGTCTTCTTCAGGCAAGACAAACTACGACGCGTTTTGCCCTCGTTGGTCTTCTTCAGGCAAGACAAACTACGACGCGTTTTCCCCCTCGTTGGTCTTCTTCAGGCAAGAAAAACAAACGACGCGTTTTCCCCTCGTTGGTCTTTTTTCAGGCAAGACAAACTACGAAAGCGTTTTGCCCTTTTTGGGTCTTCTTCAGGCAAGACAAACTACGAAGCGTTTTGCCCTCTTTGGTCTTTTTTCAGGCAAGACAAACTACGAAGCGTTTTGCCCTCGTTGGTTTTCTTCAGGCAAGACAAACTACGAAGCGTTTTGCCCTCTTTTGGTTTCTTCAGGCAAGAAACTACGAAGCGTTTTGCCCTTTTTGGTTTTCTTCAGGCAAGACAAACTACAAGCGTTTTGCCCTCTTTGGTCTTCTTCAGCAAGACAAACTACGAAGCTTTTTGCCCTCGTTGGTCTTCTTCGGGCAAGACAAACTACGAAGCGTTTTGCCCTCGTGGTCTCTTCAGGCAAGACAAACTACGAAGCGTTTTGCCCTCGTTGGTCTTCTCAGCAAGACAAACTACGACGCGTTTCGACCTCTTTTGGTCTTCTTCAGGCAAGACAAACTACGAAGCGTTTTGCCCTCTTTGGTCTCTTCAGCAAACAAACTACGAACGTTTTGCCCTCTTTGTCTTCTTCAGGCAAGACAAACTACGAAGCGTTTGCCCTCTTTGGTCTTCTTCAGGCAAACAAACTACGAAGCGTTTTGCCCTCTTTGGTCTTCTTCGGGCAAGACAAACTACGACGCGTTTCGACCTCTTTGGTCTTCTTCAGCAAGACAAACACGACGCCGTTTCGACCTCGTTGGTCTTCTTCAGGCAAGACAAACTACGAACGTTTTGCCCTCTTTGGTCTTTTTCAGGCAAGACAAACTACGAAGCGTTTTGCCCTCTTTGGTCTTCTTCAGGCAAGACAAACTACGAAGCGTTTTGCCCTTTTTGGTCTTCTTCAGGCAAGAAACTACGAAGCGTTTTGCCCTCGTTGGTCTTCTTCAGGCAAGACAAACTACGAAGCGTTTTGCCTCTTGGTCTTCTAGGCAAGACAAATTTACGAAGCGTTTTGCCCTCGTTGGGTCTTCTTCAGGCAAGACAAACTACGAAGCGTTTTGCCCGTTGGTCTTCTCAGGCAAGACAAACTACGAAGCGTTTTTGCCCTCGTTGGTCTTCTTCAGGCAAGAAAAACTACGAAGCGTTTTGCCCTCTTTGGTCTTTTTCAGGCAAACAAACTACGAAGCGTTTTAACCTCTTTGGGCCCTTCTCGGGCAAGACAAACTACGAAGCGTTTTAAACCTCGTGGTCTTCTTCAGGCAAAAACAACCTACGAAGCGTTTTAACCTCGTGGTCTTCTTCAGGCAAGACAAACTACGAGCGTTTTAACCTCGTTGGTCTTCTCAGGCAAGACAAACTACGAAGCGTTTGCCCTCTTTGGCTTTCGGGCAAGACAAACTACGAAGCGTTTTGCCCCTTTGGGTCTTCTTCGGGCAAGACAAACTACGAACGTTTGCCCTCGTTGGTCTTCTTCAGGCAAGACAAACTACGAAGCGTTTTGCCCTCGTTGTCTCTTCAGGCAAGACAAACAACGAAGCGTTTGCCCTCGTTGGTCTTCCAGCAAGACAAACTACGAAGCGTTTTGCCCTTTTTTGGTCTCTCAGGCAAGACAAATTTCCGAAGGGGTTTGACTCTTTGGTTTCTTCAGGCAAGACAAACTACGAAGCTTTGCCCTCTTGGTCTTCTTCAGGCAAGACAAACTACGAAGCGTTTTGCCCTCGTTGGTCTTTTCAGCAAGACAAACTACAAAGGGCGTTTTGCCCTCGTTGGTCTTCTTCGGGCCCAGACAAACTACGAAGCGTTTTGCCCTCTTTGGGTCTTCTTCAGGCAAGACAAACTACGAAGCGTTTTAAAACCTCGTTGGTCTTCTTCAGGCAAGACAAACTACGAAGCGTTTTAAACCTCGTTGGTCTTCTTCAGGCAAGACAAACTACGAAGCGTTTTGCCCTCTTTGGTCTTCTTCAGGCAAGACAAACTACGAAGCGTTTTGCCTCGTTGGTCTTCTTCAGGCAAGACAAACTACGAAGCGTTTTGCCCTCTTGGTTTTCTTCAGGCAAGACAAACTACGAAGCGTTTTGCCCTCGTTGGTCTTCTTCGGGCCCAAGACAAACTACGAAGCGTTTTGCCTCTTTGGTCTTCTCAGGAAAGACAAACTACGAATCGTTTGCCCTCGTTGGTCTTCTTCAGGCAAGACAAACTACGAAGCGTTTTGCCCTCTTTGGTCTTCTTCAGGCAAGACAATCTACGAAGCGTTTTGCCCTCTTTGGTCTTCTTCAGGCAAGACAACTACGAAGCGTTTTGCCCTCTTTGGGGTCTTTTTCAGCAAGACAAACTACGAAGCGTTTTCCCCTTTTTGGGTCTTCTTCAGGCAAGACAAACTACGAAGCGTTTTGCCCTCTTTGTCTTCTTCGGGCAAGACAAACTACGAAGCGTTTTGCCCTTTGGTCTTCTTCAGGCAAGACAAACTACGAAGCGTTTTGCCCTCGTTGGTCTTCTTCAGGCAAGACAAACTACGAGCTTTTTGCCTTTTTGGTCTTCTTCAGGCAAGACAAACTACGAAGCGTTTTGCCCTCGTTGGTCTTCTTCAGGCAAGACAAACTACGAAGCGTTTTGCCCTCTTTGGCTTCTTCAGGCAAGACAAACTACGAAGCGTTTGCCCTCTTTGGGTCTTCTTCAGGCAAGACAAACTACGACGCGTTTTGCCCTTTTTGGTCTTCTTCAGGCAAGAGAAACTACGAAGCGTTTTGCCCCGTTGGCTTTTCAGCAAGACAAACTACGAAGCGTTTTCCCCCTCGTTGGCTTCTCAGTCAAGACAAACTACGAAGCGTTTGCCCTCTTGGTCTCTTTCAGGCAAGACAAACTACGACGCGTTTTCCCCTCGTTGGTCTTCTTCAGGCAAGACAAACTACGAAGCGTTTTGCCCTCGTTGGTCTTCTTCAGGCAAGACAAACTACGACGCGTTTTGCCCTCGTTGGTCTTCTTCAGGCAAGACAAACTACGACGCGTTTTGGCCCTCGTTGGTCTTTTTTCAGGCAAGACAAACTACGAAGCGTTTTGCCCTCGTTGGTCTTCTCAGGCAAGACAAACTACGAAGCGTTTAACCCGTTGGTCTTCTTCAGGCAAGAAAAACTACGAAGCGTTTTGCCCTCGTTGGTCTTCTTCAGGCAAGACAAATTTACGAAGCGTTTTGCCCTCTTTGGTCTTCTTCGGGCCCAAGACAAACTACGAACTTTTTTGCCCTCTTTGGTCTTCTTCAGGCAAGACAAACTACGAAGCGTTTTTGCCCTCTTTGGTCTTCTTCAGGCAAGACAAACTACGAAGCGTTTCCCCTCTTTGGTCTTCTTCAGGCAAGACAAACTACGAAGCTTTTTGGGCCCTCGTTGGTCTTCTTCAGGCAAGACAAACTACGAAGCGTTTTGCCCTCTTTGGTCTTCTTCAGGAAAGACAAACTACGAACTTTTTTGCCCTCGTTGGTTTTCTTCAGGCAAGACAAACTACGAAGCGTTTTGCCCTCGTTGGTCTTCTTCAGGCAAGTAAAACTACGAAGCGTTTTGCCCTCGTTGGTCTTCTCAGGCAAGACAAACTACGAAGCGTTTTGCCCTCGTTGGTCTTCTTCAGGCAAGACAAACTACGACGCGTTTTGCCCTCGTTGGTCTTTTTCCCGGGCAAGACAAACTACGAAGCGTTTTGCCCTCTTTGGTCTTCTCGGGCCCAAGACAAACTACGAAGCGTTTTGCCCTCGTTGGTCTTTCTTCAGGCAAGACAAACTACAAAGCGTTTTGCCCTCGTTGGTCTTTTTAAAGCAAGACAAACTACGAAGCGTTTTGCCCTCTTTGTCTTCTTCAGGCAAGACAAACTACGAAGCTTTTTGGGCCCTCTTTGGTCTTTTCAGGCAAGACAAACTACGAAGCGTTTTTGCCCTCGTTGGTCCTTCTTCAGGCAAGACAAACTACGAAGCGTTTTGCCCTCGTTGGTCTTCTTCAGGCAAGACAAACTACGAAGCGTTTTGCCCTCGTTGGTCTTCTTCAGGCAAGACAAACTACAAAGCGTTTTGCCCTCTTTGGTCTTCTTCAGGCAAGACAAACTACGAAGCTTTTTTGCCCTCGTTGGTCTTCTTCAGGCAAGACAAACTACGAAGCGTTTGCCCTCTTTGGTCTTCTTCAGGCAAGACAAACTACGAAGCTTTTTTGCCCTCTTTGGGTCTTCTTCAGGCCAAGAAAAAACTACGAAGCGTTTTGCCCTCGTTGGTCTTCTTCAGGCAAGACAAACACAAGCGTTTTGCCCTTTTTGGGTCTTCTTCAGGCAAGACAAACTACGAAGCGTTTTGCCCCTTTTGGTCTTCTTCAGGCAAGACAAACTACGAAGCGTTTTGCCCTCTTTGGTCTTCTTCGGGCAAGACAACTACGAAGCGTTTGGCCCTCGTTGGCTTCTTTCAGGCAAGACAAACTACGAAGCGTTTTGCCCTTTTTGGTCTTCTTTCAGGCAAGACAAACTACGAAGCGTTTTGCCCTCGTTGGTCTTCTTCAGGCAAGACAAACTACGAAGCGTTTTGCCCTCGTTGGCTCTTCAGCAAGACAAACACGAAGCGTTTTTGCCCTCGTTGGTCTTCTTCAGGCAAGACAAACAAACGACGCTTTTTTGCCCTCTTTGGTTTTCTTCAGGCAAGAGAAACTACGAAGCGTTTTGCCCTCGTTGGTCTTCTTCAGGCAAGACAAACTACGAAGCGTTTTGCCCTCGTTGGCTTCTTCAGTCAAGACAAACTACGAAGCGTTTTGCCCCTTTGGTTTTTCTTCAGGCAAGACAAACTACGACGCGTTTTGCCCTCGTTGGTCTTCTTCAGGCAAGACAAACACGAACGTTTTGCCCTCGTTGGTCTTCTTCAGGCAAGACAAACAAACGACCTTTTTTGCCCTCGTTGGTCTTCTTCAGGCAAGACAAACTACGACGCGTTTTGCCCTCGTTGGTCTTCTTCAGGCAAGACAAACTATCGAAGCGTTTTGCCCTCGTTGGTCTTCTTCAGGCAAGACAAACTAGGGAAGCGTTTTAACCTCGTTGGTCTTCTTCAGGCAAGACAAACTACGAAGCGTTTTGCCCTCGTTGGTCTTCTCAGGCAAGACAAACTACGAAGCGTTTTGCCCTCTTTGCTTCTTCAGGCAAGACAAACTACGAAGCGTTTTGCCCTCTTTGGTCCTCTTCAGCAAGACAAACTACGAAGCGTTTTCCCCTCTTTGGCTTCTTCAGGCAAGACAAACTACGAAGCGTTTTGCCCTCTTTGGTCTTCTTCAGGCAAGACAAACTACGAAGCGTTTGCCCTCGTTGGTCTTCTTCAGGCAAGACAAACTACAAGCGTTTTGCCCTCGTTGGTCTTCTTCAGGCAAGACAAACTACGAAGCGTTTTGCCCTCGTTGGTCTTCTTCAGGCAAACAAACTACGAAGCGTTTTGCCCCTCGTTGGTCTTCTTCAGGCAAGAAAAAACAAACGAAGCGTTTTGCCCTCGTTGGTCTTCTTCAGGCAAGACAAACTACAAAGCGTTTTGCCCTCGTTGGTCTCTTCAGGCAAGACAAACTACGACGCGTTTTGCCCTCTTTGGGTCTTCTTCAGGCAAGCCCAACTACGAAGCGTTTGCCCTTTTTTGGCCCTTCTTCAGGCAAACAAACTACGAAGCGTTTTGCCCTCGTTGGCTTCTTCAGGCAAAAAAAACTACGAAGCGTTTTTTCCCTCGTTGGTCTTCTTCAGGCAAGACAAACTACGAAGCGTTTTGCCCTCTTTGGTTCTTTTTCAGGCAAGACAAACTACGCCGTTTTGCCCCGTTGGTCTTCTTCAGGCAGACAACTACGAAGCGTTTTGCCCTCTTTGGGTCTTCTTCAGGCAAGACAAACTAATAACAAGACAAACTACGAAGCGTTTTGCCCTCGTTGGTCTTCTTCAGGCAAGACAAACAATAAGACAAACAAACGAAGCGTTTTGCCCTCGTGGTCTTCTTCAGGCAAGACAAACTAATAACAAGAAAAACCCTACAAGCGTTTTGCCCTCTTTGGTCTTCTTCAGGCAAGACAAACTACAAGCGTTTTGCCCTCGTTGGTCTTCTTCAGCAAGACAAACTACGAAACGTTTCCCCTTGTTGGTCTTCTTCAGCAAGACAAACTACAAAGCGTTTGCCCTCTTTGGTCTTCCTTCAGGCAAGACAAACTACGACGCGTTTTGCCCTCTTTGGTCTCTTCAGGCAAACAAACTACGAAGCGTTTTGCCCTCGTTGGTCTTCTTCGGGCAAGACAAACTAATAACAAGACAAACTACGAAGCGTTTGCCCTCGTTGGTCTTCTTCAGGCAAGACAAACTAAATAACAAGAAAAACTACAAAGCGTTTTGCCCTCGTTGGTCTTCTTCAGGCAAGACAAACAAATAACAAGACAAACTACGAAGCGTTTTCCCCTCGTTGGTCTTCTTCGGGCAAGACAAACTACAAAGCGTTTTGCCCTCGTTGGTCTTCTTCAGGCAAGACAAACTACAAAGCGTTTTGCCCTCGTTGGTCTTCTTCAGGCAAGACAAACTACGAAGCGTTTTAACCTCGTTGGTCTTCTTCAGGCAAGACAAACTACGAAGCGTTTAAAAACCTCGTTGGTCTTCTTCGGGCAAGACAAACTACGAAGCGTTTTGCCCCTTTGGTCTTCTTCGGGCAAGACAAACTACGAAGCTTTTTTGCCCTCGTTGGTCTTCTTCAGGCAAGACAAACTACGAAGCGTTTTGCCCTCGTTGGTCTTCTTCGGGCAAGACAAACTACGAAGCGTTTTGCCCTCTTTGGTTTTCTTCAGGAAAGACAAACTACGAAGCGTTTGCCCTCGTTGGTCTTCTTCAGGCAAGACAAACTACAAAAGCGTTTGCCCTCGTTGGTCTTCTTCAGGCAAGACAAACTACGAAGCGTTTGCCCTTTTTGGGTCTTCTTCAGGCAAAAAACAAACTACGAAGCGTTTTTGCCCTCGTTGGCCCTTCTTCAGGCAAGACAAACTACGAAGCGTTTTGCCCTCTTTGGGTCTTCTTCAGGCAAGACAAACTACGAAGCGTTTTGCCCTCTTTGGTCTCTTCAAGGCAAGACAAACTACGAAGCGTTTTGCCCTCTTTGGTCTTCTTCGGGCAAGACAAACTACGAAGCTTTTTGCCCTCTTTGGTCTTCTTCAGGCAAGACAAACTACGAAGCGTTTTGCCCTTTTTGGGTCTTCTTCAGGCAAGACAAACTACGAAGCGTTTTGCCCTCGTTGGTCTTCTTCAGGCAAGACAAACTACGAAGCGTTTTCCCCTCTTTGGTCTTCTTCAGGCAAGACAAACTACGAAGCGTTTTGCCCTCTTTGGCTCTTCGGGCAAGACAAACTACGAAGCGTTTTGCGCTCGTTGGTCTTCTTCAGGCAAGACAAACTACAAAGCGTTTGCCCTCTTTGGTCTTTTTCCCAGGCAAGACAAACTACAAAAGCGTTTGCCCTGTTGGTCTTCTTCAGGCAAGACAAACTACGAAGCGTTTGCCCTTTTTGGGTTTCTTCAGGCAAGACAAACTACGAAGCGTTTTTGCCCTCGTTGGTCTTCTTCAGGCAAGACAAACTACGAAGCGTTTTGCCCTCGTTGGTCTTCTTCAGGCAAGACAAACTACGAAGCTTTTTGCCCTCTTTGGTCTTCTTCAGGCAAGACAAACTACGAAGCGTTTTTGCCCTCTTTGGTCTTCTTCAGGCAAGACAAACAAACGAAGCGTTTTGCCCTTTTTGGGTCTTCTTCGGGCAAGACAAACTACGAAGCGTTTTGCCCTCGTTGGTCTTCTTCAGGCAAGACAAACTACGAAGCGTTTGCCCTCTTTGGTCTTCTTCAGGCAAGACAAACTACGAAGCGTTTTGCCCCTTTTGGTCTTCTCAGGCAAGACAAACTACGAAGCGTTTCCCCCTCGTTGGTCTTCTTCAGGCAAAGACAAACTACGAAGCGTTTTGCCCTCGTTGGTCTTCTCAGGCAAGACAAACTACGACGCGTTTTGCCCTCTTTGGTCTTTCAGGCAAGACAAAACTACGAAGCGTTTTGCCCTCGTTGGCTTCTTCAGGCAAGACAACTACGAAGCGTTTTGCCCTCGTTGGTCTTTTTCCCAGTCAAGAAAAAACTACGAAGCTTTTTGGGCCCTTTTTTGGTCTTCTTTAGGAAAGACAAACTACGACGCGTTTTTTGCCCTCGTTGGTCTTCTTCAGGCAAGACAAACTACGAAGCTTTTTGCCCTCGTTGGTCTTCTTCAGGCAAGACAAACTACGACGCGTTTTGCCCTCGTTGGTCTTCTTCAGGCAAGACAAACTACGACCGTTTTGCCCTCGTTGGCTTCTTCAGGCAAGACAAACTACGAAGCGTTTGCCCTCTTTGGGTCTTCTTCAGGCAAGACAACTACGAAGCGTTTTAACCTCGTTGGTCTTCTTCAGGCAAGACAAACACGAAGCGTTTTTGCCCTCTTTGGGCCCTTCTTCAGGCAAGACAAACTACGAAGCTTTTTGCCCTTTTTGGGCTTCTTCAGGCAAAAACAAACTACGAAGCGTTTTGCCCTCTTTGGTCTTCTTCGGGCAAGACAAACTACGAAGCGTTTTGCCCTCTTTGTCTTCTTCAGGCAAGACAAACTACGAAGCGTTTTGCCCTCTTTGGTCTTCTTCAGGCAAGACAAACTACGAAGCGTTTTTGCCTCGTTGGTCTTCTTCAGGCAAGACAAACTACGAAGCGTTTTGCCCTCGTTGGTCTTCTTCAGGCAAGACAAACTACGAAGCGTTTTGCCCTCGTTGGTCTTCTTCAGGCAAGACAAACTACGAAGCGTTTTGCCCGCGTGGTCTTCTTCAGGCAAGACAAACTACGAAGCGTTTTGCCCTCGTTGGTCTTCTTCAGGCAAGACAAACTACGAAGCTTTTTGCCCTCGTTGTCTTCTTCGGGCAAGACAAACTAATAAGAAGACAAACTACGAAGCGTTTTGCCCTCGTTGGTCTTCTTCAGGCAAGACCAAACTAATAACAAGACAAACTACGAAGCGTTTTGCCCTCGTTGGTCTTCTTCAGGCAAGACAAACTAATAAAAAGACAAACTACGAAGCTTTTGCCCTCGTTGGTCTCTTCAGGCAAGACAAACTACGAAGCGTTTTGCCCTCGTTGGTCTTTTTCAGGCAAGACAAACTACGAAGCGTTTTGCCTCTTTGGGTTTCTTCTTCAGGCAAGACAAACTACGAAAGCGTTTTGCCCTCTTGGTCTTCTTCAGGCAAGACAAACTACACGCGTTTTGCCCTCGTTGGTCTTTTTCAGGCAAGACAACTACAAGCGTTTTGCCCTCGTTGGTCTTCTTCAGGAAAGACAAACTAATAACAAGACAAACTACGAAGCGTTTTCCCCTCGTTGGTCTTCTTCAGGCAAGACAAACTAATAACAAGACAAACTACGAAGCGTTTTGCCCTCGTTGGTTTTCTTCAGGCAAGACAAACTAATAACAAGACAAACATACGAAGCGTTTTGCCCTCGTTGGTCTCTTCAGGCAAGACAACTACGACGCGTTTTGCCCTCGTTGGTCTTTTTCAGGCAAGACAAACTACGAAGCGTTTTGCCCTCTTTGGTCTTCTTCAGGCAAGACAAACTACGAAGCGTTTCCCCTCGTTGGTCTCTCAGGCAAGACAAACTACGACGCGTTTTGCCCTCGTTGGTCTTCTTCAGGCAAGACAAACTACGAAGTTTTTGCCCTCTTTGGCTTCTTCAGGCAAGACAAACTACGAAGCTTTTGCCCTCTTTGGGTCTTCTTCAGGCAAGAAAACTACGAGCGTTTTGCCCTCGTTGGTCTTCTCAGCAAGACAAACTTACAAAGCGTTTTGCCCTCGTTGGTCTTCTTCAGGCAAGACAAACTACGAAGCGTTTGCCCTCGTTGGTCTTCTTAAAGGCAAGACAAACTACGAAGCGTTTTGCCCTCGTTGTCTTCTTCGGGCAAGACAAACACGAAGCGTTTTCCCCTCGTTGGTCTTCTTCAGTCAAGACAAACTACGAAGCGTTTGCCCTCGTTGGTCTTCTTCAGTCAAGACAAACTACGAAGCGTTTTGCCCTCGTTGGTCTTCTTCATTAAAAGACAAACACCATTGAAGACAATAAAAACGAAGAACGAGCAGTCACTGAGCTCCTCGAATTGGACGAAAAAGGGGTTGGAGTGAAAACGAGGCTGCTGGGAAGGAGACAATGCGAGTTAAAATAATAAGATAATGTTGATGAAGATAATGATAATAATAATAATAATAATAATGCAACAACACTAGTAATAATAATGGTAATGATGATGATAATAATAATAATAATATAAAGTAATAATACTAATAATAATAATAACGATAACAAGAATGATGATGGTGATAATAATAACGATAACAGTAATAACATTAACAACAACAACAATGATAATGATAATAATCATAATAACCATGATTAAAAAAAATTAACACTACATCTACTATCATCATGCTATTACTAAAAGTGTTACTAATCCTCTCTTTATTATTATTTTTCAATATTTTCCATCATTGTCATCCGTGTTATCTGGCCAATCATTATCTTTATTGTTACTATAATAGTGATGATGATGATGATGATGATAATAATAATGATAATGATGATAATCATTACTACAATTGCTTTTGTCATTTGAACTTCCCAGCAGCCTCGTTTCATCCCACACACACTTTGCGCCCAGTTTGAGGAGATAAATGATTGTTCATTTTTCGTTTCCATTGTGCTGAATGTTGTTTGAGGAGATAAATGATTGTTCATTTTTCGTTTCCATTGTGCTGAATGTTGTTTGAGGAGATAAATCATTGTTCATTTTTCGTTTCCATTGTGCTGAATGTTGTTTGAGGAGATAAATCATTGTTCATTTTTCGTTTTCATTGTGCTGAATGTTGTTTGAGGAGATTAATCATTGTTCATTTTTCGTTTTCCATTGTGCTGAATGTTGTTTGAGGAGATAAATGATTGTTCATTTTTCGTTTCCATTGTGCTGAATGTTGTTTGAGGAGATAAATCATTGTTCATTTTCGTTTTCATTCTGCTGAATGTTGTTTGAGGAGATTAATCATTGTTCATTTTTCGTTTTCCATTGTGCTGAATGTTGTTTGAGGAGATAAATGATTGTTCATTTTTCGTTTCCGTTGTGCTGAATGTTGTTTGAGAGATAAATGATTGTTCATTTTTCGTTTTCATTGTGCTGAATGTTGTTTGAGGAGATAAATGATTGTTCATTTTTCGTTTCCATATGTGCTGAATGTTGTTTGAGGAGATAAATGATTGTTCATTTTTCGTTTCCATTGCTGAATGTTGTTTGAGGAGATAAACGATTGTTCATTTTTCGTTTTTCATTGTGCTGAATGTTGTTTGAGGAGATAAACGATTGTTCATTTTCGTTTTTCATTGTGCTGAATGTTGTTTGAGGAGATAAAACGATTGTTCATTTTTTCGTTTGCATTGTGCTGAATGTGTTTGAGGAATAAACGATTGTTCATTTTTTCGTTTTTCATTGTGCTGAATGTTGTTTGAGGAGATAAAGATTGTTCATTTTTCGTTTTTCATTGTGCTGAATGTTGTTTGAGGAGATAAATGATTGTTCATTTTTCGTTTTAATTGTGCTGAATGTTGTTTGAGGAGATAAATGATTGTTCATTTTTCGTTTTCATTGTGCTGAATGTTGTTTGAGGAGATAAATGATTGTTCATTTTTCGTTTTCATTGTGCTGAATGTTGTTTGAGGAGATAATCGATTGTTCATTTTTTCGTTTTCATTGTGCTGAATGTTGTTTGAGGAGATAAATGATTGTTCATTTTCGTTTCCATTGTGCTGAATGTTGTTTGAGGAGATAAATGATAGTTCATTTTTCGTTTCCATTGTGCTGAATGTTGTTTGAGGAGATAAATGATTGTTCATTTTTCGTTTTTCATGTGCTGAATGTTGTTTAAGGAGATAAATCATTGTTCACTTTTCGTTTTCATTGTGCTGAATGTTGTTTTGAGGAGATAAATGATTGTTCATTTTTTCGTTTTCATTGTGCTGAATGTTGTTTGAGGAGATAAATCATTGTTCATTTTTCGTTTCCATTGTGCTGAATGTTGTTTGAGGAGATAAATCATTGTTCATTTTTCGTTTCCATTGTGCTGAATGTTGTTTGAGGAGATAAATCATTGTTCATTTTTCGTTTTCATTGTGCTGAATGTTGTTTGAGGAGATAAATGATTGTTCATTTTTCGTTTTCCATTGTGCTGAATGTTGTTTGAGGAGATAAATGATTGTTCATTTTTCGTTTCCATTGTGCTGAATGTTGTTTGAGGAGATAAATGATTGTTCATTTTTCGTTTCCATTGTGCTGAATGTTGTTTGAGGAGATAAATGATTGTTCATTTTTCGTTTTCATTGTGCTGAATGTTGTTTGAGGAGATAAATGATTGTTCATTTTTCGTTTTCATTGTGCTGAATGTTGTTTGAGATAAATGATTGTTCATTTTTCGTTTTCATTGTGCTGATGTTGTTTGAGGAGATAAATGATTGTTCATTTTTCGTTTCCATTGTGCTGAATGTGTTTTGAGGAGATAAATGATTGTTCATTTTTCGTTTTCATTGTGCTGAATGTTGTTTGATGAGATAAACGATTGTTCATTTTTCGTTTCCATGGTGTTGAATGTTGTTATATCTTGCCTGAAGAAGACCGAAGAGTGCGCAATGCGCCATGGTTTGTCTTGTACTATGTTTATCTTGCCTGAAGAAGACCGAAGAGTGCGCAATGCGCCATGGTTTGTCTTGTACTATGTTTATCTTGCCTGAAGAAGACCGAAGAGTGCGCAATGCGCCATGGTTTGTCTTGTACTATGTTTATCTTGCCTGAAGAAGACCGAAGAGTGCGCAATGCGCCATGGTTTGTCTGTACTATGTTATCTTGCCTGAAGAAGACCGAAGAGTGCGCAATGCGCCATGGTTTGTCTTGTACTATGTTTATCTTGCCTGAAGAAGACCGAAGAGTGCGCAATGCGCCATGGTTTGTCTTGTACTATGTTTATCTTGCCTGAAGAAGACCGAAGAGTGCGCAATGCGCCATGGTTTGTCTTGTACTATGTTTATCTTGCCTGAAGAAGACCGAAGAGTGCGCAATGCGCCATGGTTTGTCTTGTACTGTGTTTATCTTGCCTGAAGAAGACCGAAGAGTGCGCAATGCGCCATGGTTTGTCTTGTACTATGTTTATCTTGCCTGAAGAAGACCGAAGAGTGCGCAATGCGCCATGGTTTGTCTTGTACTATGTTTATCTTGCCTGAAGAAGACCGAAGAGTGCGCAATGCGCCATGGTTTGTCTTGTACTGTGTTTATCTTGCCTGAAGAAGACCGAAGAGTGCGCAATGCGCCATGGTTTGTCTTGTACTATGTTTATCTTGCCTGAAGAAGACCGAAGAGTGCGCAATGCGCCATGGTTTGTCTTGTACTGTGTTTATCTTGCCTGAAGAAGACCGAAGAGTGCGCAATGCGCCATGGTTTGTCTTGTACTATGTTTATCTTGCCTGAAGAAGACCGAAGAGTGCGCAATGCGCCATGGTTTGTCTTGTACTATGTTTATCTTGCCTGAAGAAGACCGAAGAGTGCGCAATGCGCCATGGTTTGTCTTGTACTATGTTTATCTTGCCTGAAGAAGACCGAAGAGTGCGCAATGCGCCATGGTTTGTCTTGTACTATGTTTATCTTGCCTGAAGAAGACCGAAGAGTGCGCAATGCGCCATGGTTTGTCTTGTACTATGTTTATCTTGCCTGAAGAAGACCGAAGAGTGCGCAATGCGCCATGGTTTGTCTTGTACTATGTTTATCTTGCCTGAAGAAGACCGAAGAGTGCGCAATGCGCCATGGTTTGTCTTGTACTATGTTTATCTTGCCTGAAGAAGACCGAAGAGTGCGCAATGCGCCATGGTTTGTGTTGTACTATGTTTATCTTGCCTGAAGAAGACCGAAGAGTGCGCAATGCGCCATGGTTTGTGTTGTACTATGTTTATCTTGCCTGAAGAAGACCGAAGAGTGCGCAATGCGCCATGGTTTGTCTTGTACTATGTTTATCTTGCCTGAAGAAGACCGAAGAGTGCGCAATGCGCCATGGTTTGTCTTGTACTATGTTTATCTTGCCTGAAGAAGACCGAAGAGTGCGCAATGCGCCATGGTTTGTCTTGTACTATGTTTATCTTGCCTGAAGAAGACCGAAGAGTGCGCAATGCGCCATGGTTTGTCTTGTACTATGTTTATCTTGCCTGAAGAAGACCGAAGAGTGCGCAATGCGCCATGGTTTGTCTTGTACTATGTTTATCTTGCCTGAAGAAGACCGAAGAGTGCGCAATGCGCCATGGTTTGTCTTGTACTATGTTTATCTTGCCTGAAGAAGACCGAAGAGTGCGCAATGCGCCATGGTTTGTCTTGTACTATGTTTATCTTGCCTGAAGAAGACCGAAGAGTGCGCAATGCGCCATGGTTTGTCTTGTACTATGTTTATCTTGCCTGAAGAAGACCGAAGAGTGCGCAATGCGCCATGGTTTGTCTTGTACTATGTTTATCTTGCCTGAAGAAGACCGAAGAGTGCGCAATGCGCCATGGTTTGTCTTGTACTATGTTTATCTGCCTGAAGAAGACCGAAGAGTGCGCAATGCGCCATGGTTTGTCTTGTACTATGTTTATCTTGCCTGAAGAAGACCGAAGAGTGCGCAATGCGCCATGGTTTGTCTTGTACTATGTTTATCTTGCCTGAAGAAGACCGAAGAGTGCGCAATGCGCCATGGTTTGTCTTGTACTATGTTTATCTTGCCTGAAGAAGACCGAAGAGTGCGCAATGCGCCATGGTTTGTCTTGTACTATGTTTATCTTGCCTGAAGAAGACCGAAGAGTGCGCAATGCGCCATGGTTTGTCTTGTACTATGTTTATCTTGCCTGAAGAAGAACCGAAGAGTGCGCAATGCGCCATGGTTTGTCTTGTACTATGTTTATCTTGCCTGAAGAAGACCGAAGAAGTGCCAATGCGCCATGGTTTGTCTTGTACTATGTTTATCTTGCCTGAAGAAGACCGAAGAGTGCGCAATGCGCCATGGTTTGTCTTGTACTATGTTTATCTTGCCTGAAGAAGACCGAAGAGTGCGCAATGCGCCATGGTTTGTGTTGTACTATGTTTATCTTGCCTGAAGAAGACCGAAGAGTGCGCAATGCGCCATGGTTTGTCTTGTACTATGTTTATCTTGCCTGAAGAAGACCGAAGAGTGCGCAATGCGCCATGGTTTGTCTTGTACTATGTTTATCTTGCCTGAAGAAGACCGAAGAGTGCGCAATGCGCCATGGTTTGTCTTGTACTATGTTTATCTTGCCTGAAGAAGACCGAAGAGTGCGCAATGCGCCATGGTTTGTCTTGTACTATGTTTATCTTGCTGAAGAAGACCGAAGAGTGCGCAATGCGCCATGGTTTGTCTTGTACTATGTTTATCTTGCCTGAAGAAGACCGAAGAGTGCGCAATGCGCCATGGTTTGTCTTGTACTATGTTTATCTTGCTGAAGAAGACCGAAGAGTGCGCAATGCGCCATGGTTTGTCTTGTACTATGTTTATCTTGCCTGAAGAAGACCGAAGAGTGCGCAATGCGCCATGGTTTGTCTTGTACTATGTTTATCTTGCCTGAAGAAGACCGAAGAGTGCGCAATGCGCCATGGTTTGTCTTGTACTATGTTTATCTTGCCTGAAGAAGACCGAAGAGTGCGCAATGCGCCATGGTTTGTCTTGTACTATGTTTATCTTGCCTGAAGAAGACCGAAGAGTGCGCAATGCGCCATGGTTTGTCTTGTACTATGTTTATCTTGCCTGAAGAAGACCGAAAGAGTGCGCAATGCGCCATGGTTTGTCTTGTACTATGTTTATCTTGCCTGAAGAAGACCGAAGAGTGCGCAATGCGCCATGGTTTGTCTTGTACTATGTTTATCTTGCCTGAAGAAGACCGAAGAGTGCGCAATGCGCCATGATTTGTCTTGTACTATGTTTATCTGCCTGAAGAAGACCGAAGAGTGCGCAATGCGCCATGGTTTGTCTTGTACTATGTTTATCTTGCCTGAAGAAACCGAAGAGTGCGCAATGCGCCATGGTTTGTCTTGTACTATGTTTATCTGCCTGAAGAAGACCGAAGAGTGCGCAATGCGCCATGGTTTGTCTTGTACTATGTTTATCTTGCTGAAGAAGACCGAAGAGTGCGCAATGCGCCATGGTTTGTCTTGTACTATGTTTATCTTGCCTGAAGAAGACCGAAGAGTGCGCAATGCGCCATGGTTTGTCTTGTACTATGTTTATCTTGCCTGAAGAAGACCGAAGAGTGCGCAATGCGCCAGGTTTGTCTTGTACTATGTTTGTCTCCTTCGTTCGTTGGAATAATAATTTTCTCTTATGTTTCAATTTCCGCCTGCGGTCACCTCACCTTCAAATTAACTGTTCAATAAAATGGCATCATCAAAGAAACTGCAAGCATCTAAACCTTCGACAAAACGCTAACATAAAGGAACTGCAGCCTATACATGCAAACTACTGGACAGAAGTTAGCATTAACAGAATTGTAGACAACCAAACTGATCAACAAAACACAATAACCAACAAATAATCAACGAAAGTTAAAATGAAAACATTGTAGTTAGGCAAACTATTTTCTATCAATGCTAAAATGAAAGGAATCGGTCATTCAAACTATTCGACACAACACTAATGTTGATGGGATTGTGATCAACCTAACTATTCAGCAAAACACTGTCACCAAAGGAACTACAATCCATCAAAATATTTGGTACTCTCTCTCTCTCTCTCTCTCTCTCTCTCTCTCTCTCTCTCCTCTCTCTCTCTCCTCTCTCTCTCTCTCTCTCTCTCTCTCTCTTCAACTAAACATTAACATGAAAAGAATGGTGCTGAACCAAAATACTCGACTAACGGAATTACTAGAAACCAAAGTATCCCACAAACCGGCCAACATCAAAAGAATTGGAATCATGCAAACTATTCGACTAAACGCCAACATCAAGGAATTTGTAATGAACAAAATAATACGACGAGCAGCGATGGAAGAAACGGTTACCTTTCTATTGGACAAAACCTTCAGAGCGAAGAAGTTGTAATCAACACAACAATTGGATAACAACTTTATTTGACAGAAAGGGTGATTATCCAAACAAGTGGACAAAACGCTGACATGATTGAATTCTAAGATCAGTCAAAACATACGACAAAATATTCGAATCAAAGGAACTGTTATCAAGCAGACTAATGAAGAAAAAACCCCAATACATCCGCATGCTGAAGAGAGAGAGAGAGAGAGAGAGAGAGAGAGAGAGAGAGAGAGAGAGAGAGAGAGAGAGAGAGAGAGAATTTCTATGGGCCGCTGGCCTTTTATCGTTATTGGCTTCCGGGCACTTCCACTACATTACACGACCAATTTAATTAGGCCTAACTTATTGGTGTAAGTGACACTGCGACATTCTACATCAACAGCAATTGTCTTCCACGAAGTAAGTATACAGATGGTTTTCAAATATATTTATAATTTTGTGCAATGATAATCATGAAAGAAGAGTGATATGCACGTGTAACAAGTAGATGTGTTGGCTAACATAGTATAATTATATATATATATATATATATATATATATATATATATATATATATATATATATATATATATATATATATATATATATATATATATATATATCAGTATATTTAAAATGCCTAAAACAATTTTTTAAGTGCTCAACCCCTTGGGGAGCAACATTAGTTAAAACAAGTTAAAAGAGGAATCTTAAAACTATCTACAAATTTGTTTCAAGCGTGTTGCGCTGTCATCAGCTGAAACATCACGCTTGAAACAAATTTGTAGATAGTTTTAAGATTCCTCTTTTAACTTGTTTTAACTATATATATATATATATATATATAATATATATATATATATATATATATATATATATATATATATATATATATATATATATATATATATAAAATTAGAGTCAAAACGCCACTCAGAATGCCACTCAGAATGCCGAATGTGTGTGTGTGTGTGTGTGTGTGTGTGTGTGTGTGTGTGTGTGTTTCTATTTAGTCTACCTGTTCGTTCGTCTGTGTATGTTAATTCGTCTGTCTGTTTGTTGTCTAGATACGACATTTAGTGGCTACACGAATTCGTTCGCTGTTTTTATTTTGATCTTGCAGCGTAATTCAATGATTGAACCTGTCAATCGATTTGCATTAAACAACAACAACAACAACAACGCAGCTGTGCTACATCAAAATGCAGTTACATGGCAGTTCATTGCTACACGCGCAGATCATCGTAGACAAATATTGACAGCCACTTACATTCATTTTATCCTAGTTCTGTACGGCTGTGGAACTCACTGCCGGGTGCCATCAAGATTGCCACAAATGCAGTCTCATTAAAAAAAAACCAAACAAATTGATACGACAGTTTTCAGATCTGCATATTGACGATTTTCAATTTTAACTTCCCCAGATATTTTATGGTTACCTGGGCCTGAATTTGGCCATAGCTTTTAACTTCTTGAATATCGAGTGCGACCCCTTGTTGCCAAATTTGCTCCAGGGGCCAACAGACTGAGTCGCACTATTTTATGTTATTTTATTTTACTTTTTAACATGCGCGCTGGTGACCTACTCGTTTTTGAGTGAACCAGTATTTTAGGAAGAAGAAGAAGAAGACAAAACCTGCCACGTCTTCATGGTAGATCGAGGGAGATTATCACAGTGTCTTAGAGAAAAGTGATCACACTACCAAACACCTATAGGTTTTAAGCAGCATTTATCACAAGAGAAATCATAGCTTTCTTTTGACGATTAAATCTGGATCGACGAGTACCAATCCGGTCACTCAGCAAGTAATATTTTAGCAAATCATGGTCGCTCATTGACCTTGTTGAACTCCTTTTGATTCTTTTCGTGTCGATTTCACTTGTTGCGCATGGAAGAGGATGCGCGCGCAGCTTCATTTGCAAAATTGGAAAAAGCAGACGAAGGGTCGTTCGTGTCGGCTGCAGGGGAGACACGGATGTAAGGTCTGTCGTAATGGATATCAGCAGATTTGAAGAGTTGTAAGAGAATTGATCCAGTGGAAGGTATCAAAATTGGGCTGCTCACTGTTTTCTTTTTAAATTGTTTTTTATTCGTTGATGCCATAAAGGAAATTTTCGAGTGTGATGAGGCTTCGGTAAGACGGCATCACTTTCCTGAAGGTACTGGTACCACCTTTCGAAGTTTTCTTGAAGGGAGACCTCGGGTTGGACTCCGTGGCCGGTTCATCTGACATGTCATGGAAACCTGCACATACGAGGAATAAGTTTAGACTGATTTCATACCCACAGCAATACACTTGATGGCCTTAACTCTAGCTCATTGGTACACCCTACTCCCCCTTCCCTCGCACCCCCCCCCCCTCCCCACGTGCCCACGCAGTAGCCTACACATGTGGCTTTATAATATATTGACATTACTAACTGACGAATACAAATCGGGTTAAATCATCATGGATCAGTTGTGTAAACCCTCGGTGTAATTTTACTCCCAAATTTTGCATTGGTTCTGGCTTCAACTCTATTGCACTCCATTTTCATCATCTTTTTCGCATGATAATCACAATGTTTTGCAATCTGCATCCGCAGAGGAAACCTCAAACCATTACTGCAAACCGCTCACGAAAGATGCCGTTGTCTCTAATGTGTTTGGGTTTGTGAAGTAAGTTATCACACCTGATGGTGTACTCGTTTACCGGAGCTAATTTTTGACCACTGAACAAGCGCGCGTGTGCGCGCATGTGCGCGCATGTGTGTGTGTGTGTGTGTGTGTGTGTGTGTGTGTGTGTGTGTGTGTGTGTGTGTGTGTGTGTGTGCATGCGTGCGTGCGTGCGTGCGTGCGTGCGTGCGTGTGGTATGCAAACACTTAGGAGGTATGCTTAGTCATCTTTGACCATGCGCATGACTACGGTGGATATTTTAGTGGGAGTCTAAATACTGTCAACGCCCTGCAGTGTGTTGTGAAGAGGGAATGGTGGCTTCATGCAGTGGTTCTGGCTATCGCCATTCAAAACGCTTTTTCTCCATGCAGATGATATAGAATGTGAATCGTCATGTTAGAGAATAACCGAAGATGGACTGCAATAAGCGGAACCGAGAACAATGCAAAATATGGGTAAAAAAAAAATAAAAAAAAAACAGGCCGGAGGTATACGCCTCCGCCTGGGACTATCGACGAATAAAAACACAAAGAGTTTTATCTGAAAAAGAAAAACAAACGTAAAGGCACGGAATCAAAACAGCTAGCCGAGATGGAGGCTTGCTAGACAGACCTGAAAACGCATTTCCATTGCATAGCAGAATTACAAACACATTGGGAAAAACAAACAAACAAACAAGCAAACATTCATCCAGTGAACAGAATACATACATAAAAGACAGACACACCCACATGTACATCTATGTCACACTCTCATGGAGTCTCACATCAAGACCAACGTGTTTATATACACTCAGACTTCATGAGATGATCTGAATGGCAGGTGGATGAACTAAGGTGGCGACCACAGTCTCAGAATCAGTTCTGTTTATAAGTGTGCAGTTTTAATGAAAATGCGCTTTGCGGAATTACCAAATACTTTACTGAATTTAACCACCTGGATGTACGGAATAATTTGGAACCATGGAAAAGGATGAGTTGTTTTCTTGCTTTAGGAAAGAAACTCCGTTAGGTAGATACAATTCATCTTTTAAACTGTTTTCGCACTATTTCTTATGGGAAAGAAACTCCATTAGGTAGACAGAATTCGTCACTTAAATTGTTTTAGCAATATTTCTTATGCCTATTTCCTTTTACCATTTTTGGGATATGGAGATATGCACACCCTTAAAATTTACCTGGAATGTTTTGATATTTGTCCTCTCTGGATTGACAGCCAGTGGTTTAGAGTCCAGAAAAGGAAGCATGTGATGTGGTGGCTGAATTGTGAGTTGAAATCGTTGAATAATTAAACAACAACAACAACAACAACAACAACAGCAATAGCAACACAGGAAAATCCTGTTACCTGTAATGTAGACTGCATCACTTTAAACACAAAACTGCCAGTCAGTGTGTAGATACTGGCCATGCAGACCACATGTGAGTTTGGCTTTAGACCAGTCAAGTGTGAATTGGAAGCCCAGCTGATTTCAGCCAAATACCACTCAATCCAATCTCGTTTAAATCGTTGTTTTTATAGTCGCCGTAAGAATGAATAGCTTGCGGACAAGACAGTGTGGACAGAGAATGAACTCGTTTTTAAAGATAAAATCCACTAAAAGTCCATCCATGCAAACGTTCTGCCGCTATGCACATTAATAAACGACACATTGTTTTGTTTCTATCCCTTTCTACGGTCGATTTACTCATTAATGAGCACCTCCTGGTATGAAGAGGAAATGTTTTGTTTGTTTGCTTGTTTGTTTTTATAAGGACATGGATGGATATGTGCCCACTCTGACGGAAAGTCTTTTTGTCACAGTGGGAACATGACGGAAAGAAAACAGTCTTTCCGTCACAATGGGAACATGACGGAAAGAAAACAGTCTTTTCGTCACAGTGGGAACATGACGGAAAGAAAGCAGTCTTTCCGTCACAGTGGGAACATGACGGAAAGAAAACAGTCTTTCCGTCACAGTGGGAACATGACGGAAAGAAAACAGTCTTTTTGTCACAGTGGGAACATGACGGAAAGAAAACAGTCTTTCCGTCACAGTGGGAACATGACGGAAAGAAAACAAGTCTTTTCGTCACAGTGGGAACATGTCTATCCATGCTAATTTGATAAAATACTCTCTCTACTCACGCACAACACACACACACACACACACACACACACACCACACACACACACACACACACACACACACACACACGCACACACACACACACACCACGCACGCACGCACGCACGCACGCACACCACGCACGCACGCACACACATACGCACACCAGCGCGTGCGAAAACATCCAAACGATTGCCATAATTGATCATTAAAATGAAATATGTGGCAAGTTTTATTACATACTCTGGAGTACCATAACGCATTGATAACAAGCATGAATGCTCACACACCACCATACAGTATGCTACACCACACCACAACAGTATGCTACGCCACACCACACTACAGTATGTACCACACCACACTACAGTATGCTACATACAGTATGTACACACACCCACTACAGTATACATACATATGCACACACACCACACACAGTAGCTACACCACACACTACAGTATGCACACTACAGTAATGCTATCCACACCACACACAGTATGCTACATCACCACACACAGTATGCTACAACCACACCACACACAGTATGCTACGCCACACCACAGCCACACTACAGTATGCTACACTACATCACACTAAGTATGTACACCACAACCACACTACAGTAATAAAACCACACCACACTACAGTATGCTACAACAAACACACACTACAGTATGCTACACCACACAACACAACATCTCACTAACACCACACCACACTACAGTATGCTACACTACACCACACCACCACTACAGTATGCACAGTAAGCTACACCACACCACACTACACTAGCTACACCACACTACACACACCACACCACACATACACCACACCACCACCACACTACAGTATGCTACACACCCACACCCACACACACTACGTATGCTACATGACCACACACACTACACTAGGCAACTTAAACCACACCACACTACACACACTACACTAACACTACAGTATGCTACACCACACCACACTACACTACAGTATGCTACACACACCACACTACAGTATACTACACTACACCACACTACAGTATGCTACACCACACCCACTACAGTATGCTACACCACACCACACTACTAGTACACTAACACTACACCACACTACAGTAAAACACCACACTACAGTATGCTACACCACACCACCACTACAGTATACTACACTACACCACACCTACATACTACTAACACACCACACCACACTACAGTATGCTACACTACACCACACTACAGTATGCTACACCACACCACACTACAGTAAACTACACTACACCACACTACAGTATGCTACACACACCACACCACACTACAGTATGCTACACACACACCACACTACAGTATCTACACCATACCAACACTACAGTATACTACACTACACCACACTACAGTATGCTACACTACACCACACTACATATACTACACTACACCACACTACAGTATGCTACACCACACCACACTACCAGTATGCTACACCACACCACGCCTACAGAAATGCTACACCACACCACACTACAGTATGCTACACTACACCACACTACAGTATGCTACACCACACCACACTACAGTATGCTACACTACACCACACTACAGTATGCTACACCACACCACACTACAGTATGCTACACCACACCACACTACAGTATGCTACACCACACCACACTACAGTATGCTACACCACACCACACTACAGTATGCTACACACCACACCACACACCACTACAGTATGCTACACACTACAACCACACACACTACCACACCACACACAGTATGCTAACAACCACACTACAGTATACTACACCACACTACAGTATGCTACACCACACCACACACACACACCAACACACTACAGTATGCTACAACCACACCACACAGCACCACACCACACTACAGTATGCTACACCACACCACACCAGCAACCACACCACACTACAGTATGCTACACCACACACACAGCACCACACCACACTACAGTATGCTACAAAACCACATCACACAGCACCACACCACACTACAGTATGCTACACTACACCAAACACTACAGTATGCTACACACACCAACACACACACTACAGTATGCTACACCACACCACACTACACTACAGTATGCTACACTACACCACACACACTACACCACACTACAGTATGCTACACACCACACCACCAACCACACTACAGTATGCTAACCACCACACCACACTACAGTACGCTACACCACACACACTACAGTACGCTACACCACCACCACACCACACACTACGTACGCTACACTACACCAACACTACAGTAATGCTACACTACACCACACTACAGTATGCTACAGCACACCACACTACAGTACGCTACACTACACCACACTACAGTATGCTACACTACACCACACTACAGTATGCTACACTACACCACACTACAGTATGCTACACTACACCACACCAATCTACTACACACCACACTACAGTATGCTACACTACACCACACTACAGTATGCTACACTACACAACACTACAGTATGCTACACCACACCACACTACAGTATGCTACACCACACCACACTACAGTATGCTACACTACACCACACTACAGTATGCTACACCACACCACACTACAGTATGCTAAACCACACCACACTACAGTATGCTACACTACACTACACTACACATACAGTATGCTACAACTACACTACACTACAGTATACTACACTACACCACACTACAGTATGCTACCACACCACACCAACACTACAGTATGCAACACCACACCAAAACTACAGTATGTTACACTACACCACACTACAGTATGGTACACCACACTACACTACAGTATGCTACACTACACTACACTACACCACACTACAGTATGCTACACCACACCACACTACACTACACTACAGTATACTACACTACACCACACCACACTACACCACACTACAGTATACTACACTACACCACACTACAGTATACTACACTACACCACACTACACTACAGTATACTACACTACACCACACTACAGTATACTACACTACACTACACCACACTACAGTATGCTATACTACACCACACTACAGTATACTACACTACACCACACTACACTACAGTATGCTACACTACACCACACCACACTACAGTATGCTACACTACACTACAGTATGCTACACTACACCACACCACACTACAGTATGCTACACCACACCACACTACACTACACTACACTACACTACACTACAGTACAGTACACTACACCACACTACACTACACTACACTACACTACAGTATGCTACACACTACAGTATACTACACTACACCACACCACACTACAGTATGCTACACCACACTACAGTACACTACACTACACCACACTACACTACACTACACTACACTACACTACACAACACTACAGATTGCTACACTACACTACACTACACTACACTACACTACACTACAGTATGCTACACTACACCACACTACAGTACGCTACACTACACCACACTACACTACACTACACCACACTACAGTATACTACACTACACCACACTACAGTACACTACACCACACTACAGTACACTACACTACACTACACTACACCACACTACACTACACTACACCACACTACACTACACTACACTACAGATTATGACACTATAATACAGTACAAACGCACACTTTATAGTACTCCTGTCAACTTGTTTGCCTTAAACCAGTAAGAACCAGTCCTATTTTAAGTCACCCGAGTAGCGCCATTCATTCATCACCAAGTTACCTGATTTAACAGGCAGAGGGGTCGGCACTGATGCCAAAGGAGTGGCTGCATCCTTGGGCGGGGGCTGGTTCAACACTGCCGGCCGTTGATCGGCGCTTTGGGAAGGAAGAGTTCGAAGCTCTCTCGGCAGTGCGATGGAAGAGTTGAACCCCAGCATGATGAGCGCTAACAGAGTTGGCAGCAGGTGGGTGGCTTCCATCGTGAACAGGTATTCAGCAGGTGGGTGGCTTCCATCGTGAACAGGTATTTTGCTGTGGCACACCTTCAGGCCATGGTTTCTACAGGTGTTTCTCTCTTTGTGTCTGTAGTGTGTCTTTCTGGCGCTCTTTCTGTCTTCTTCCTCCAGCGGTGTTTCTTTCTGTCCGTCTTTCGTTAGTTCCTCTTTGTATCTGTCTGTCTGTCTGTCTGTCTGTCTGTCTTTCTGTCTGTCTGTCTGTCTTTCGTTAGTTCCTCTTTGTGTCTTTCTGTCTGTCTGTCTGTCTTTCGTTAGTTCCTCTTTGTGTCTGTCTGTCTGTCTGTCTGTCTTTCGTTAGTTCCTCTTTGTGTCTTTCTGTCTGTCTGTCTGTCTTTCGTTAGTTCCTCTTTGTGTCTTTCTGTCTGTCTGTCTGTCTTTCGTTAGTTCCTCTTTGTGTCTTTCTGTCTGTCTGTCTGCCTTTCGTTAGTTCCTCTTTGTATCTTTCTGTCTGTCTGTCTGCCTTTCGTTAGTTCCTTTTTGTATCTTTCTGTCTTTCTGTCAAATTCCTGGAAGTTTTGTCCGGCTTTGAAAACATTTTTTTTTTACTGCTGGCTTCTGTTTCTTTCTATTTCCATGGATGGATATCTTCAGTCTCTTTCTATTTCCATGGATGGATGTCTTCAGTCTCTTTCTATTTCCATGGATGGATGTCTTCAGTCTCTTTCTATTTCCATGGATGGATGTCTTCAGTCTCTTTCTATTTCCATGGATGGATGTCTTCAGTCTCTTTCTATTTCCATGGATGGATGTCTTCAGTCTCTTTCTATTTCCATGGATGGATGTCTTCAGTCTCTTTCTATTTCCATGGATGGATGTCTTCAGTCTCTTTCTATTTCCATGGATGGATGTCTTCAGTCTCTTTCTATTTCCATGGATGGATGTCTTCAGTCTCTTTCTATTTCCATGGATGGATATCTTCAGTCTCTTTCTATTTCCATGGATGGATGTCTTCAGTCTCTTTCTATTTCCATGGATGGATGTCTTCAGTCTCTTTCTATTTCCATGGATGGATGTCTTCAGTCTCTTTCTATTTCCATGGATGGATGTCTTCAGTCTCTTTCTATTTCCATGGATGGATATCTTCAGTCTCTTTCTATTTCCATGGATGGATGTCTTCAGTCTCTTTCTATTTCCATGGATGGATGTCTTCAGTCTCTTTCTATTTCCATGGATGGATATCTTCAGTCTCTTTCTATTTCCATGGATGGATGTCTTCAGTCTCTTTCTATTTCCATGGATGGATATCTTCAGTCTCTTTCTATTTCCATGGATGGATGTCTTCAGTCTCTTTCTATTTCCATGGATGGATATCTTCAGTCTCTTTCTATGTCCATGGATGGATGTCTTCAGTCTCTTTCTATTTCCATGGATGGATATCTTCAGTCTCTTTCTATTTCCATGGATGGATGTCTTCAGTCTCTTTCTATTTTCAGGGATGGATATCTTCAGTCTTGTGTTGTCCGACCAATGTTCGCGCGGAAGTTGTTCGTGACCTCCTCTTCTCGTTTCTTTTTTCTGTCAGATGAAATTACACTGGAAAACGTTATGTTTTTCTTCTCTTTTTTTCTTTCCTTTTTTCCTCCCTGTTCAAACAGAGTCCATCCGGGTTTTATTCAATAAGCTCATATTTGTCCCCCTCTGTTCTTATGAAATATGCTCTGCATTTGAATGTTATTTTGGCTGCTACCTGACCAAAATAGTATAGCTTTTACTTTGTCAAGGTAATGTAGGAGAACCGTTTAAAATCTTGGAATGAAAACTGTATACGCTAATTTTGTTGTTGTTGAGCTTTTGACACGAGTGTCCAATCTCTGCGTCAAAAACACCGCCAGTCACAGCAGTGACAAGGCGACTGCCATCAAAGAGATGAGGCGCCG
>CM031599.1:106266203-106278146 GCA_018398815.1 Conus ventricosus
AGTGCTAATGTGATTTTGGTGACTTCAATAACATGACTTGGACACAGGTGACCTGATGTACTTTGGTGACTTCAATAACATGACTTGGACACAGCTGACCTGAACTGTGCTGTACTTTGTGACTTCAATAACATGACTTGGACACAGCTGACCTGAACTGTGCTGTATTTTGGGTGACTCAATAACATGACTTGGACACAGCGCCCTGAACTGTGCTGTACTTTGGTGACTTCAATAACATGACTTGGACATAGCTGACCTGAACTGTGCTGTACTTTGGTGACTTTTTCTTTTTAACCATTTTCTCCCAGTTCTGGACACATGTTTAGGGAGCAAAGGTAAGTTCTTTCAGATCCCAGTTCTGGACACGTTTAGAGAGGAAAGGTAAGTTATTTCAGATCGCAGTTCTGGACACATGTTTAGGGAGCAAAGGTAAGTTATTTCAGATCGCAGTTCTGGACACATGTTTTGGGAGCAAACGAAAGTTATTTCAGATCCGACTGATCCTAAATTTTGCTCCCATCCTAAAAACTGTTCTTTTGCTGTTAGAAATGAATGCACACAAAAATATCAATCAATCAATCAAGACACTTTATTTTCTTTCATAAGAACTTTCTGTTGTTGTGGGAACGCATAAACACATGACATATGAGTACACAACATTGAATAATGTAAAACGTGCAAATGCACTTACACCTGCACATGCCCACAAATTTAAAAACAATATAAATAAAGGAAGGCTTATTTTTCACATAAAACTAATCAATAACTCTACCCAACATACATTCCATTTCATATCCAGTCAATTTAATAAAATCGGCTGTATGCTAAAATAAACCGTAAAAAAGGGGGCACACACACACACACACACACATACACACACACACACATGCACACACCACACACCAGACACACAGACACAGACACGCACACACACATACTACAAAAAGGGTGAGAACTGAGATAATTTTAAAATCATTATCACTTCATTATCATCCCCCCTCCCCACAACATCTACATTCTCATTCTCTCCCCACCACCCTCCCCCCACCCCCACCCTTCTCTCTTTATCCCAGTCTCCCCTTCACCCTCTCCTCTATCTTTATAACGACAGCATTGAACATTCACTCAGGATGGTCAGGTCAGCCAGTCTCCCCCTCTCCTCTATCTTTATAACGACAGCATTGAACATTCACTCAGGATGGTCAGGTCAGCCATCTCCCCCTCTCCTCTATCTTTATAACGACAGCATTAAACATTCACTCAGGATGGTCAGGTCAGCCAGTCTCCCCTCACCTCTCCTCTATCTTTATAACGACAGCATTGAACATTCACTCAGGATGGTCAGGTCAGCCAGTCCTCCCCTCACCCTCTCCTCTATCTTTATAACGACAGCATTAAACATTCACTCAGGATGGTCAGGTCAGCCAGTCTCCCTCACCCCTCCTCTATCTTTATAACGACAGCATTGAACATTCACTCAGGATGGTCAGGTCAGTGATTATTCAATGAAAGGATTGAGAGAGGCAAAAAACTACGAATAAGTCTGTTGGTTTCACATTTCAATTGCCGGAATCGTCTATCTGAAGGCATCTTTTCATAAAAGGGGAACAGAGGATGGGTTTCATCACATACAATCTTCTGAGCTTTCTTAGGCACTCTTTTTTCAAACATTTCTCCTAAACTTTGTTGCTTAACACCAATCATTTTATCACACCGTTTCACAAACTTTTCCAGCAAGCATTTGTTCTTCACATTTAATCCACCATACCACACTAAAAATGAAAAAGTGATCACAGATTCAATATTGCTTCAGTAGAATGCTTTTAAAACGTTACAGTTCACTCCAAGGTATCTCAATTTCTGTAAGCAATACACTCTTGACTGACATTTTTTATACACAGAGAGGAATTTGAAGTGAATGTAAGTTTGTCATCGATAACAGAACCTAAGTACTTATACTCGGTCACCCTTTCAACCTTGCTACCTGAGATCAGTAAATCTGGAATAGGATCAGCATTTCTTCGGAAGTCAATGATCAGCTCCTTTGTTTTCTGGACATTAAGATCAAGGAAATTGGTGTCACACCACTGTGTAAAACTGTTCACAATTTCATTAAAAGCTCTATCTGAGTTGGAGAGATCTGTGACTGCAGTATCATCAGAGAATTTGATAAGGCTGTCATTATTACCTCTGCAGTCATTAGTGTAGAGAGTAAACAGACAAGGAGAAAGAACTGTACCTTGGGGAGCACCCGTTAATGTATAAGAAACAGATGAAACAGAGTTATGAAAGCGAACCCACTGGGGCGATTTACCAGAAAATCAATAATCCAGAGAATGAGATAAAGAGAGACGCCAAGTTGCTTTAGTTTACTGGCCAAAAGATGGGGCTGAAAAGTGTTGAAGGCAGAGGAGAAGTCAACAAACAGAATACGAGCGAACGACTTGGGCTTTTCTTAGTGTGTAAAAAACATGATGGAGAAGTAAAGTGTGGCGTCTTCAGTGCCTCTGTTGTGTTTATATGCAAACTGAAGGGAATCAAGCTGATCCCGAGTCTGTACTAAGAGTCTTTTGATAAAAATCGTTCAAAACATTTCATAAGAATAGACGTCATAAGAATAGACGTTAAAGCAACAGGTCAATAATCGCCAAGAGTTTGCACACATGATAGTTGTCAGGGATGAGAACAGATTTTAAAAAAGCAGAGGAGATTTTTCTGTTGGGGGTCTGGGGGCAGAGCCCCAGTGGGGTCAAGGGGCAACGCCCCTGCGGGGGTCAGGGGGCAGCGCCCCTGAAGCTGAAGCATTTTTAATATATAAACAAAAAAAAATCCACATTTAAAACCATCAAAATATGTTTCTAGCCCTTATCTAAATTGAACTAAATTTATCTACATTCTGTTATTAAAATCACATTTCACAGGCATTACTATTAAAACTAAACTATATTTCAGTTTTTCACAAAAGGCACATAAATACAAAAACCAATTTGGCCTTACCTGCTAGTAGTAGTAGAAGTAGGCCTTTTTTCTTTTCTGCTTCAGTGTGTCCTTGGTAGAATATCACACTCTTTGCTGGCATTTGTCTTTCGATACTTCTTTATTTACAGTTCTCAAGAGGTTGATCTGTAGTGTAGGCCTCATACGATCTGTGAAAACACCTAAAACCACTGAATGAAGTCTTTCAATTGAATCTTAGTCCAAAATTAAACCTCTCTTTGAACTCTTTTTTTAATATAATAACAAACTAATGCTATTCTTAGTCAAAATCAACACTAATTTAACACCAGCATCGTAATGAAGCCACGACTTCCGAAGCTGATTTTCTTGTTGAAAGCAACACATAACCCTGCTCTTCACTGCTTTTGCATATGCTATCTCCAACTCTACTCCCACACAACCTCTCCCGAGCCAGTTTTCTTTCCAACGGTTGGGATATTTTTTCCTTTTTTTGGCGATTTCGTTCGACCCATGACTCACAAATGACACTCGGTCGGATCGGCGCTGTAAGCGGATGTGCAGTGGTTGGCCGAGTCAACCGAGTAAAAACCAGCCCATTTGGGAATCTCGCCGGAAGGCGTCTCGCCGAGATTGGGACAAAAAAATCACGATAGGCCTAGTTTTTTTTTTTTTTTTTTCGGCGGAGATTTTTCAAACCCGGCGGAAAATTTTTTAAAAAAACGCGGAACGGCGGAGAAGGGCGGAGCTTTCTCATCCCTGATTTTGGTCAATGTGCACAGGATAGTTGTGGTGAACAACTTTTCCCTAAAAGTTCTCTTTTTAAGAGGTACCAAACGGCAGTTCAATCTGGGAACCATGACTGAACATCTTCAGTGCTGAAGGACCACAAACTTCAATGAAAAAAAAAGTAATCAAAATTTTCAAAGCTTTCCCGCTATTGATCAAGAGCAAAATTCTATGAAACTGAATGTAACTTTCACATTTCTTTCTTTTCCCTTGTCTGAATTCAACATCAAAAAGATTATAGAAATTTATGAAAAACACATAAATATGTAATAAAAACTTTTTAAAAATCAAAGTAGACTGCTGTTTTGGTTATTTTCTTAAATTTTTAAAAATATGGCTAAAATGTTACATCACGGGATTATGACTTGCCTATGATTTTAATGTCACCTTTGATTTAAAGCCTTATACTGTTTTACTGCAAACAAATTGACAGAATGATAAACAAAAAAAAGTTGAACTCACGTGTATTTCTTATCTTTGGAGTTGTTTCGTTTGGCCAAGCAGCCTTCCACCACTTTCCAGAATTTCTCAACTTTAACCAGAGCTTTCCCAAATCGTTGACCGCTGATGGTCAAGAAATGATGGGTCAAATGCCATTGATACCAACGTTCCATCCCCAGAGAGTTTAAACCCACCTCTTCATTCCCTGCAGCAACAAGTGCACTCATTCTGTAGTGCCTATAGGGAGTGTGAAAGCTACACATGATGTACTAATCATGCACACACACACACACACAACACACACACACACACACACACACACACACACACACACACACACACTACACATATTTTAATCCTCAAGAATTTCAAAATGAAACCATTGAACGATAAGAACACACACACTTACACACAACACACACCCCACACACACACCACACCCACACACAAAACCCACACACACAACACCCACACACACTACACATAATTTAATCCTCAAGAATTTCAAAACGGGAAAACCATTTGAGACGATCAAGAACACACACACACACACAAAACACACACACACACACACACACACACCACAACACACATTTAATCATGAAGAAAACTGGAATAATATATAATAAAATGCACACAAAATCCCCTTTTATCCAACACAACACACACACTTTAATCATGAAGAAGAACTGGAATAATATATAATAAAATGCACACAAAAATCCCCTTTTATCCAACACTAATCCTATCTATGTACTAAATCCCACAAAAAACCTCCTAAATCCCACAAACAACGACTCACAGTCAACACTCAAACACCACATGTACCAGAAGCAAACACTCTGCCATAAAAACAGCTAATAGTAATGGCACATTTGTGATTGTTTGGTTCATAATCTTTTTCATCAATGAACTATGGTGAATGTTGCAGGTGATACAAAAGTAATGTCATAATATCACCATCCTTGATTGTTTTCCATTATTCTCTTTGGCTGTCAAAATATTTTCTAGAGCAAATCTTTTGTATGGGGAAAAAACTCATTGACAAAATTTTATAGGAATTTTGACTTTGTCACCATAAGCTTCATTGGTGACTTTTCCCCAACCATTAATCTTCAGCAAGAATCATTCATCATGAACGCACTTAATATATTTAAAAAAATTATATATTCCTATCTAAAAATGCTCCACCAATGAATTTTATAACAGTAGAGGAAAGAGATGTCAGAAACCCACCCATATAAACAGCCCGTGGGAGTACACCCCCCGGGAAATTCAATCAGGTCTCCGGGCTCCAGCTGGGCCAGTATGTTTTTTATTGTGTCCCTTTTACTTCCTTAGTCATTGGGTTTTACTGCCATCCTGCATCAGTCTGCAGTCACACACACAGAAAGATAGCGTAACACGATGAGTCCCCATTCCCCAGTGTGCAAGTACTCTATACCAACTCCTCTGACAACAGTTTCCATATACAAATCTCTGTCTCTCTCTGTCTCTCTTTCCCTCTCTCTCTCTCTCCACACACACACCCCACGCATGCACACACACACGCACACACAACATACACACGCATGCACACACACACACATGCGCGCGTGTGTGTGCGCGCACACACACACACGCACACACACAACACAAAGCATCTATATGCATGACAATCTTCAATTAAATTGATGTTGTCAAGAATTTCATAAGAACCCGACTTTAATCTGAGGTAAAACATTTAACATGAAAAAAATACTGGTAATGAAAAACAAAACTTGGCAAACACACACACACACACACACACACACACACAAACACACACATCTTTGAGAGAGATAAACATTTTTCATCTGATTTTACGATTTTACAGAAGAAAGATTTTTAACGAAGTTTCTGGTGCGTTTCTAAAGATGTCATTTAAAGAAATGTGTGAAAGGTTTTTAAAATTTTTTTTTAAATGACTTGAGTTGTTTTAACGTTTGGGGACAGCCCGATGTGTCCCTTTGCGTCGGCTGGCTATAAGCAACATTATCTTACTTATCCTATCTTACACACACACACCCCACACACACACACAACACACACACACACACACACACACACACACACACTGCATGCCCACACACACACACGAGAAACTGTTTGCATGATTTACTGATTTACTGATTATCTGTAATAATAATTTCATACAAAAGCATAAAAAAAACCAACCTTTTTCGAACATTTTGCCCAAACCATCTTACACCCCCCCCCCCCAACCCCCACCCCCCTCAAAGAACCTCCCTCCCCCCTACCTGCCCTTTCTCTTATCCCCCATCCCCATCCCACACTTTTATGAAAAAGAAACTGTAATGATTTTTGTTCCATTGCAACAAAACAGTAGTGTAATTCATAAGTTCCTCATGGTGCATTATTCTTCATAGGAATAACATTTCATAGCTGACAAAAAAATTTATATCAAACGCATGAAAACAGCAGTAAAGCAAGCTACATCAAAATGTTTTCTTCCTGTTTTTTTTTTCTTCTCCTAGTTAACTCTGACTACACTTTAAAAAAGACAATTGATACATAACATGTCTATTGTGTAAAAGAACTCTTCTTAAATGTAAAAAACCCAAACAATAACAACAAGGGAACTTGAAAAAACAAAAACACCCCAAACAGCACAGGGACCAAAATGAATTTACCCCTGTCATGCAATACTTACTTCATTCCCCCAACACCATGCCCACTCTCTTGCATACCCACCCATCAGCTACACACACACACACACACAAAACACACACACACACACACACACACACACAGAGAACAGCTGTTGGGAAGGGGAGACAAAGGGACATCTCTCTGGATGTGAAAGTGTAGTTTTTAAACAGGATTTGAAGGATGACATTTTGAACTGCAGAGTGAGAGAGGGAGTTTACGCATGTGGTTGGGACCGGGCAAAAAGAAACATTTGTCAGCGGACTTGGTGTGAAAGCGAGGATGGGAGGAGATGAATATCCCACAATGAGCACAACTTTTGCTATGAATTATAGAGACAAAGAAAATCACCAAGATGAAAGGAGCCAAACTATTCTCTGAACTGAAGCGAGTTTATCAATAATTCAAATTTTCAGTTGGGAGCAGAGAAGAAAGAGAAGTATTGGAAGATTTGAATGTATTTGGAGTATCTGATGGTTAGTTGAACAGCATTGTTTTGTATTAAGTCATAGGAGAATCATTCTGTGAACAGTCAGCAAGGAGAAAGTTAAAATAATCCAAACTTGGGAGAACAAAAGCTGAAACGAAATTTTAAGTCGGGTTTAAGAAGAACTCTGAAATAAATTTAAAATGAGTGAAGGGCAAAGCTTAAAACAGAGTTTGTCAGAATAGCACTGAGGTACGCGTGCTGAATTTGGGACCCTTATAATCAAAAGGATCTCTTCCTTGGTAGGGGGGTTGGTGTTGATGTCTAGGGGTGTCTGGGAGGGTGGTATGTCTGGGGGATTTTGGTGGTGCTGGCCGGTTGAGGAGCTCCTGGAAGTGTTCTTTCCAGCGGTGCAACTGGCATCTGGGTTGGTGAGTGTGTTTTCCGTCCTTGTCCTACACAGGTGCCTCTGTCACTCGTCGACTCCCTGCTAACTTCCGTGTTATGTCATACAGCTCCTTCATGTTCTTCTGTTCGGCTGCTTTTTTCTGCTTCTTCTGCCAGGTTCTCTGCATAGTTTTCTCTTGTCCTGTCTTAATGCTTCTCTTCACTTCTTTGTTTGCTTCTTTGCTTTGTGAACAGATGCTTGAGGTACATCTATCGCATCAGGTGGCAGACATGGTCACAAATGAAGACTTGTGGAGAAGAGCCGGACAAGAGCCCATTGAAGATCAAATTAAGCGCAGGAAGTGGGGCTGGCTAGGCCATACCCTCAGAAAACCAGCATCCAGCGTTGTCCACCATGCCCTGCGATGGAACCCACAGGGAAGACGCAAGAGAGGCCGACCACAAACCACCTGGAGAAGATCAACGGAGGCGGAGACAACTCGACTGGGCTATTCCCGGGGCCAGCTGGAAGTCGCCGCCCCGGACAGGCAGAGATGAAAAGGCTCGTGGATGACCTATGCTCCACTAGGAGCCAACGGGATAAGTCAAGTAAGTCATAATCAAAAGGAATTTGGGATCCAGTGGACCATGACTGGGCAGCTAGATGACCTGGACTATTTCCGATGATCTGGAGTATGCCGATGATCTGGTGCTCCTTACCACACCCATCAGCAAATGCATGAGAAGACATCAGACTTGGCAGAAGTTTCAGCACAGGTCGGCTGAAGGTGAACAGAGGGAAAACAAAAGTACTGTGAGCCAACACAAAAAACAAGATCCATCAGATTAAATGACGACCCGCTAGAAGAGGTGGAAAAGTTCACGTTCCTGGGAGCACAGCTGACAGGCAAGGTGGAACAGATGCCCTCGTCAAAGCAAAAATTGGCAAGGCCAGGATAGCTTTTTGTCAATTAAAGAACATCTGGACCTCCAGGCTTGTCGGCAGACGAACCAAGATACACTTTTCAACTCTAATGTCAAGTCAGTACTCATGTATGGCGCCCAAAACCTGGAGAACAACAAAGACCATCTCGAAGAAAATACAGACATTCATTAACTTCTGCCTCCAACAGATACTTCAGATCCACTGGCCAGACACCATCAGGAATGTGGAACTGTGGGAGCGGACACATCATCTCCCTGCGGAGAAAGAGGTGAAAACAGGAAATGGCGTTGGACAGGCCACACACTGAGGAAGCCCATCGACGACATTACACGACATGCTCTGCACTGGAACCCACAGGGACAGAGGAGAAGGGGGAAAACCTAGAAATTCATGTAGAAGAGACTTGGATGCAGAGAGGCAGACAGCGGGATATACCTGGAGAGAATTTTGGGAATGGGCAGCTCAGGACAGGGTGTGCTGGCCGATTGTTGTTGATGGCTTTTGCTCCAGTGGGAGCTGATGCTTGAATGATAACGATAATTAAAAGTATATTATTATCAAAAGCGTCGAGGTTGTCCTGCGTCGAGTCACGAGGTGTGTGTGCGAGATACAGGACCTCCAGAATGGACAACATATTGTCCAGCTTTGAGGAGCCTTTGCTGTCTTGAAGACAAAAGGCACGCCTTGCAACCTGTCACATGTTTCGTAACAAAATGAACTCAATAGACTGCCAGTTCGCTGTGTGTGTGTGTGTGTATGTGTGTGTTTTTGTCCTGGCGGACATTGAACCTGCCCTGCCAACTCGAAGTCTTACCCTGCTCAACCATGCAGAAGACCGCCGCAAAGTTTCTTGCTCTCTCTCTTTCTTTCGTTTAGTTTATCTTTAACTTACCTGTATTGTACCTGTTAGGGATTTGTCCGTACTGATCAGGATTTGCCTGTGTAGGTTGCTGATCAGACAGTCCACACGTAGTGACGCCTCCTTGATGAAACTGAAACTGAAACTACTGATCAGCGTTTCCTCAGATCAGAAACGTGTAAATAGTTCATGTATTCGTTTGCTCTGACACTTTAACTGAATCAATACACACGCTACCACAATTTCAGCTGGTCATCGAGAAAGTGAGTCACTGAGAGGTTTCTGGCAACACGGGGAAATTTTCCACGTTTTTGACGTTCCTCAGGAATCAGCCGAGTGTGTTGATTCTAAAAATACCTACTACACGCTTGACTAGAATTTGTTGCACGGAGATTTGGGACTAAACCTCCCCGATTCGACAAAAAACATTAAGAAAAAAAATGAGGGGTAAAAAGAAAAGAAAAAAAGACAAGCATAATAACTGCTCTGCGCATAAAACCGATTTACAGAATATCGAGTTTCTTTTTATTCATTTTTCCTTTTTTCCCCCCAATGAAATCTGTTTTCTATGAATTACGTCCCTACCACTACTACTATTACTACTAAATTTATTTCTTAAGGATCTTCTTCTTCTTCTTCCTAAAATACTGGTTCACTCAAAACCGAGTAGGTCACCAGCGCGCGTGTTAAAAAGTAAAATAAAATAACATAAAATAGTGCGACTCAGACTGTTGGCCTCTGGAGCAAATTGGGTAACACTTCGCGTAACGAATTCTCTCCCTTGCCTATACTTACTTACTTTACTTTACAGCTACAGCTGTGTTCAGGCAATCTGCCTATCAGCCGGTTGATCCTCATCTTCGTTCTCCTTTTCATCCTCTTGTGCTTGCACACTCAAACTTGCATTAAATGTGGTGCGCATGCGTGGTGGTTGGCGAACCAGGACGAGTCCTGAGAGTACATGTGCTGTGACCACACCTGCATCCAATCTGTTCTTGAAACTGTTGAGGCTTGGTGCTAACACCACCGCCTCAGGCAGAGCATTCCAAGCATTAACCACTCTTACTGCAAAGAAGTTTCTCCTCACTGACAGCCTCGCAAATGTTTTCTTCAGCTTGAAGCTGTGACCTCTAGTAGGGGAGTCCGTGTCGCGGGAAGCAGATCACTTGAGACATCGTAGGTGCCCCTCAAGTACTTGTAGCACTCTATCATATCCCCGCGAGCACGCCTGTAGTAGAGGCTCGGCAGTTTGAGTCTCCTCAGTCTGTCCTCATAGTCCATGCTGGCCAGCTCAGGAATCAGCTTGGTAGCTCGACGCTGCACCTTCCCAACTGTTCTCATCCCCTTTTCAAGCGAGGGTGCCACACAACGTTCCCGTACTCAAGGTGCGGCGAATCACTGATTTGTACAGTATGGTAATGAGAGAAAATCGAGCACGCTGAAGCCTCTCCGAAGCAGTGCCAACAGCCTATTCGCCTTATCAACTTGAATGCTCACATGACCACTGAATTTGAATTCGTTGTCTACATTGACACCAAGGGATACGTCACACGCCTTAACATTGGGATCGTCAAGCATTTTGGGAGGTGGATTCACTTTCAGTTTCTTACTTGATAGTTGATGTTGTCATGTTTGAGACCTGCGGTTGCAGGTCAGTTCACCGTCGATATGTTGTCCTCTGTCCGTGGGCAGGGTGGTTGGGTCTGTGGGGTGTGCTCGGCAGCTGGAGGTGGTGTTTTTCGCCGGTGGGCTCTGCAGTCATGAATACGGGCTGGTAAACCCATGGGATGCTACTTTAAGGCTGTTATGAGCTGCATCCTGTAGTCTAATTTACCTCTGTTCAGGAGCAGTTTATGTCCCTTGATATCTTAATGGAGTGTCCTGTGCGTGCCTGTACCCATCGTCAACACAGCGCAGGCCTCCAGGGGTGGTACAGGACTGCTCTAAAGGCAGGCGAAGACAGTGCTTCTCTGGGTCCTCCCCAGCACCTTCGGGTGTTTCTTTTCTTTCTGGTTCACTCAAAACCGAGTAGGTCACCACGCGCGTGTTAAAAAGTAAAATAAAATAACATAAAATAGTGCGACTCAGACTGTTGGCCTCTGGAGCAAATTGGGGAACACTTCGCGTAACGAATTCTCTCCCTTGCCTATACGTCACACGCCTTAACATTGTGGGATCGTCAAGCATTTTGGAGGTGGATTCACTTTCAGTTCTTACTTGATAGTTGATGTTGTCAGTGTTTGAGACCTGCGGTTGCAGGTCAGTTCACCGGGCGATATGTTGTCCATATCCAGAGCTGCTTCCACTTGCAAGGTCTACTGAAAGCAGTCCGGGTTGTACTGTTTCAGCAAAGTGTAGGCCTAACTGCGTGCGGACTATCTAATATAAGCTTACGCTGTACGTACATCAGCTAAGTTTCGATACCACACTTCACAGCACTTAAAGCTG
>CM031599.1:106279146-106286646 GCA_018398815.1 Conus ventricosus
CAATTAATTTCGAGTAGTTTTCTGATTTTTGAGGGTGAAATGAATTATGTGGGTTTTCTTTTTTTAACTTTCTAGTTTTTTTTTTTATGTGAAAGTCTCCGATCTAAGTATAAAGTATCTGTTATTTTCTTCTGTCAGGACAGCGGGTTCCTGAGCAAAATGAACAGAACATATATTGAGAACAGTATGAAAATGGAACCTTGTTTGGAGGCTTCCGAGAGGACACAATGGCCTATAGCCGGACTTGTCGGAGAAGGCGGAAGCATCCCAATGTTTGTGGATTTGTCAGGACACTCCCCCTGCTGATTCGCTTGTACAGGGCGACGGAATACGCCGAGTGCCTTGAAGCGATGCAATGGCAGAACAGCCTGTCCCTGGAAGAAAATAATAGGAACACATTTCCCAGCAGAGTGTAGATTTCCACACATACAGAGAGAGAGAGAGAGAGAGAGAGAGAGAGAGAGAGAGAGAGGAGAGAGGAGGAGAGAGAGAGAGATGAGAAGAGAGAGAGAAGAGAGTAGAGAGAGAGAGAGAGAGCATTAAGTGTACCTGCGTATACAGAATACAAGATTGTATTCATCTGTTACACTGCCCCCAACCCCCTCATCCCGCCCCCCCCCTTTCACCCTCACGCTCCTCTGAATCCTTTTCCCCTTTCGGCATTCCCAAAAATTTTTATAATACACGCAACGGGAAATTCAGGCGTTATTGTCTTTCGTTCAATTCAGGACAAGAATGTATACATCAGGTCCTGTTCTTGTTTGTTTGTCTGTCTGTCTGGTCTATCGGTTAGCAAAACGGCAGCATTGTTTGTGGAATCATTATGTAGAAGTCATGCAATGTTCAGCTTTGCGGGAGCAAACGGTGTCGGATGTAGAATGTCGAAGTGTTAGATGTTGACCGTTATGGGGTCCAGATTGGACAGTGACGTGTGTAGGATTTCTATGATGTTAGTGATCGAATATTTAACGTTTGGGGTTCTGGTTCCAAACTGGTCAATGGTGAACCCAAGGAAACAATCGATGGTTAATCAGCTTCATTATATAAAAAGAGGTTTAGAGCGCCCTACTGTTTGCTGCTATTTCTGACGCTTCTTTTTTAATTACTTTGTTTACTTTTACATCTTGTTTCATAATACTGTCGACACATCCTTCAGCTAGCGCAAGTGGACCGCAGATATGCAGAATCCTTCAACACCAAGAACGTACAGGTCTCTGCCTACAGTGCCTCGGGCAAAGCCTACGGTTCAGATGGCACAGTACAGTATCAAGGTTCCATGATCAACAGCCATCTGCAGTCCTCGGAACCCAAATCGGGGAGAATCCACGGCGGTCGGTGGGGCATTAGTTTCAGAAAGACCCCCCCCCCCCCCCCTTCTCCTTCTCCTCTTGCATCACCTTGAATATCCCTGCAGCACTGGTATGGCTGTCCACTGGAAAGTCTTGGGGGACCATGACAGGACTCTTGAAGGAATTTAGGGCCCACAGCCTCGCTTTGGAAACAGCCACACGCCGGCCTTTAGGCCTTATTGTCTTCGGGGAACAATAAGGTTTACTTTCACTGAAAACACCATCCCGGAGCTGGAAGGCATATGTATAGATGCTGGCATGTTACAAACATGAACAGCTTTCTGTTTGTTTCAGTTTATACAGCCAAGCCGACAACAGCTCCTTTCAGACCCCCCCCCCCCCCCCCCCCCCCACCCCCACCCCCATCCCCACCCCGCCCAAACAAGAAAATAAAGTCCTAAAACAACAACAAATACCATGTAATAATCTGTTTCATGTCCGGCAAATGTATAACAGCTATGCATTGACACGATCAAGGCGGACGTCACGCTTAATCTATCATCTTGACTTTTCTACGTGAAAAATCATAAACATAAGCAAGACCACAAAAAGTGAAGAAAATAAAGCATTATGGTTAATAGACAAGAAGGAATGGATAGCTAGTGTCCACTCTGAACAATGTTAACAGTCTAATTACATTGTCTAAAGACAATTAGCAATGAAAGAAAAAGGCAGTCGTGTCACTAAATTCCATCTATCTCCTGGAAAATAGGCGATACACACTTTGTGTGTTCTCTAGTCTTGTCCAGACTACATTATAGTAACCCATTGGTAACTGCTTGTGATCAATACTTGGTGGAAAATATTCAACAACCACCCATATTACGCTGCTCCTGTGCTCCCTCAACATCTTTTTATTTTTGATCTGAAGGTAAAAATCTGGGGCTGTTCTTGGTTTTCAAGATTCCCTTTCAGACCTCGGTGTGTGAACATATTCTTCGCAGTACATAATCGATACACGCCGTTGCTCCGAACGAATGTTGTTTACACCACAGAACCGCCAGCAGCAATGACAACACAGAGCACACAGAACAGACAGCAGAAATGACAACACAGAGCACACAGAACAGACAGCAGAAATGACAACACAGAGCACACACAACAAACAACAGCAATGACAACACAGAGCACACACAACAGACAGCAGAAATGACAACACAGAGCACACAGAACAAACAGCAGAAATGACAACACAGAGCGCACAGAACAAACAGCGAAATGACAACACAGAGCACACAGAACAAACAGCAGAAATGACAACACAGAGCACACACAACAACACAGAGATACACAACAGACAGCAGCAATGACAACACAGAGCACACACAACAGACAGCAGCAATGACAACATAGAGCACACACAAACAGACAGCAGCAATGACAACACAGAGCACACACAACAAACAAGGAGACATGCCCCGCCCCACCAATATAAAAGTTCCAAGTTTGCCCATAGACCCTATACCTGACACCTCTACATATCAATAACAACTAGAGATGTAAACAAACACAAATTTACGCTTATTCAAAACTGGCACGCTTTTTCGATTTCGAATATAGTCAAATAAACACACGGACAACAGGTACAGAAACAGGTAGCCTCAATGTCAGGAAAGGATTGATTGAGAAAAAATTATTTACTAATGCAGTTGTTTTGTTACAGGCAGAATTTGGAGATAGGGATTTCTTATGTTGTTGTTTGCGTGTTTATATTATTTTGGGTGCTGAGTTAAGTTTGCATATTGTTCATGCAGTGTTTCTTAGATTTTTTGCTTGTGCATGGTGGGTTTGTGTGAGTGCAAGTCGATGTATATTTCACATGTATTGGTCAGTTGGGTGTGTCAATTCCCCCGTAGATAGATGTATCTTCGGGTTTGACTTATGGCCTTTTGGCAAGCAGTAATATCTATGTTCGGGTTTCATGCCTTTAGATATTAGGAGTCCGTGTATTCCTTGTCTAGGCTGGCTGTTTCAGCCTCCATCTGGAAGTGATGGTGAGGTAACTAGTGTATGGCTGTATTGTTCCTGACATGTGGAGCAGTGTTCGTCCCTATGTCATCGTCTGGCATCAGTGGTTGATGCTGTCTGTTGTGGGTTGGTAGCAAAGCGAGTTTTTCTTGTGTGAACTGTAGTTTCTGGTACTGTTTTGATGGATGATTTCTGAGTTGTGTATCCTGCTGTTTGTAAGAAGAATCGATTATTTTATTCTGGATGAAGAATATTGTGACGTCAACGTAAACCAATATTTATTATGACGTCAAAGTAAAACAAATGAGGTAGGACATTACGTAAAATGAAAAACGGGCGAGGAGAGAAAAAGGTGGAAGCGGACGGGCCTTGTGTCCAACCTGGCATTGGTATTTGTTTTGGGTTTGTTATGTTATTCATTCGTTGCAGTTTTCATCGGATGATTTGTCAGTGTTGCGTCGTGGCTTGCCGTATCAGCAGGAGTTCAGCTCGGCTGTATTCTTTTGTGGTTCTATGTGGATTACTGAGCTTTATGAATCGGCGGTTGTTGTTTTTTCCATGGATTGCGGTGTTTTGTGAATCTGCGGTTCTTCGGCTATGGTTTACTGTGCTTTGCGAATCTGCGGTTCGTCTTCTGACCGTTCGACGTGATTAATGTGCCGTGGTGATTCTCTGTGCTTCAGTGGTGTTCTTCTGGGGTTCGACATTGTTTAAGGTGCCGTGTGATTCTCTGTGCTTCAGTGGTGTTCTTCTGGGGTTCGACATTGTTTAAGGTGCCGTGTGATTCTCTGTGCTTCAGTGGTGTTCTTCTGGTGGTTCGACATTGCTTAATGTGCCGTGGGATTCTGTCCTTCAGTGGTGTTCTTCAAGGGTTTCGACAATGTTTAACGTGCCGTGGGATTCTCTTGTGCTTCAGTGGTGTTCTTTTGGGGTTCAACATTGTTTAATGTGCCGTTGTGATTCTGTCCTTCAGTGGTGTTCTTCGGGGGTTCGACATTGTTTAATGTGCCGTGTGATTCTGTCCTTCAGCTGTGCTTGTGGGCGGCTCGGTTCGCCATGTGGGTCCGGTTGGTGATATATATGCTGTAACGTAGGTTCGATGCAGCAAGTATATGGACCGTTTCTTTGATCGATAAGATTGTGTCAATCGTGATGATTTATTGAGTTTATTGCCTTGGTCATTTGTAATGTTGTGGTGTGTAGTCTCCTCGTCGGGTGCATGGTGTGTGGTTGTGAGTATGAAAACTTTTAGGCGTGTGGAGTGAAAGAAATAAACCCTGTATTAACGTATTACCTTTGTATTGATTGCTGCCATTGTGTGTCGGGAAGACAGTTTAGCTAGGTCTGTCATCTCTGTCTATCCCTCTATAGTGGTTCAGGTCTTAGCGAGCCTGACATATGGTGGAGATGCGGGGTACGGAGTTTAGGTAGGCGGCAGTTCAGGATAGCTGAAATTAGGTAGACAGTTGGTGTAGCAAGGTGGTGCAAGGATCATCTGGCAACAAGCAGACAGACACGTCAAACCATGAAGGACACTATCGGCACCAAAGCGTGGTGGCAAGCGGGAGTGTGGGTTGGGCACGTATCCATAGCGGGTTGGTGGATTACGACCTGAGTTAGGCAGTCAACATTTGCTTAGGCAGTGCCTAACTCAGGAACAGTGTAGTGCATGAATGCGTTGTGGCGTCTATAGTGTCTTGTGATGGTCTCTCTTTATGCATTATATATACATATATATTTTATATACATACATTTATACATATTGCAAGTGAATGGAGGATGAGGTGCGTGTGTGTGGAAGTAGCAGTTGTATAACTGGGGTGAGTGATTTTATGTAATTTCTGGGTGTATTTTATGGCCTTCATGAACAAGCAGTGAAAACGTTTAGATTTTTAATGATCCTGGACCGTGATCACTGAGCCATTGACCCGTTGTGAATACCTGGCTCTCTGGCGTCGGTTTCGTCGTGTGTGATATATGGTAGACGGTGTGTAATCATCGTAGGAATTGGAACACTTTCACAAGGCGTCAGGTCGTTGCCACCATTATTCTCTTGGATTGAAGCTAGTAGTGAATTTAGGCAACATGGCTGATAAGAAATCGAGGAAAACGTAAGGACAGTCTTAGGCCATTGCAGTGCCGAGTGGATGCTGGGCAAGATTCGAAAATGTCAGATGGTAAGGACGCTGCCACAGGAGAGCAAGATGATAAGGACGTTATTTCAACCTATAATGATATGGGTAAAGGGATAGGTTTAGATGGTCAAAGCCCTCGTTCAATTCATAATGGAGTCAGTCAAAATGATTCGAGACAGGCTAGAAAGAATAAACTAGAGGAAGAAGAAGCAACGTTTCGAAGAGAGAGAGAAGAAAGGGTAAGGAAAAAGGAAGAATTAGAACTGAGGATATTGAAGGAAAGAGAAGAAAGGAATAAAGAGTGGGAAGCACGAAATCAAGCAAGGCTGGACAGGAGCTTCTGATCAAACGGGAGGAGGCTATCAACATTCGGAAGATGCGGGAGGAGGAGTTGCGGCTCGGAAGCAGTCAGAGGCAGAACGCAAGGCTAAGGAGGCTGGAGAGGCAACATATTTCTCTTGATCCGCTGCGGGATGACGAGGATGTTGATGCGTACATTGCCATTTTGAGCAAGTGGCTGAGTTATGCCGATGGGAAAGGGAGTCATGGTCCTGCCGGCTGATTGCATTGTTGCGAGGCAAAGCAAGGGAAGCAGTGCTTAGGCTCTCGTCCAGAGTTTAACTAACTACACGGAGGTGAAGATGACGCTACTCAGGCACTTCCGGCTGGACGCTGACGCATACAAGCGTAAGTTCAGGAATATGCGTAAGGACGTGACAGAGACGTTTACCCAGCTTCTCGCGAGGATGAGATCATGTTTCTCACTGTGGTGCGCAGTGCTGACAAGGATGAGCGGAAAGGTCGATGATGTGTTAGACCTCATCCTCCAGGAGCAGTTGTATCAAGGACTATCACCAGACCTGCTCGTTGAGGTCAAGAAAGCACAGCCAGTGACAGCCGAGGAAGTAGCAGCGGAGGCCACGAGGTGGCTGAGGCCAGGAGAGTAGGGCGCGAGGCTAGAAGTGAGAGAATATTCAGGGAACGGATAATGGTCAGAGAGATGGGGAGGACAGGACCCCAGAGGGGAACAAGACTAGGGGTCAAGAGAAGGAGAACGCTGGGGATAGTCCATCGACACGAGGATCCTTTGACAACCGCGAGTGCTACAAGTGTGGGAAAAAAGGGGCATATTGCCAGATTCTGCCCTAAACCAGTGTTACAGAGTGGCGGTTGAGGGCATACAAGCGATGAATCCAACAAGACCCGGCATTATGTATTTCCTGCGCTCGGATAGGACTTTACGCCGAGATGCAAGGTGGCGTGAATGGGATAGTTGTGAAGGGATGAGGGACACTGGGGCAGTCTACACTGTTGTGGCAGAGTATCTGGTGTCAGCAGACGATTACACCGGCGAGACTGTACCGGTAGTGCTGGCAGAGTCCAGATGCCGTCATCGTCTTCCAGTAGCGAAGGTTGATATCGAATCACCGTTCGTAGTAGGGAAGATAATGGTTCTGGTAATGAAAGATCCGGCAGAAGACGTGTTGATTGGGAATCTTGCAAAGAGTCACACGGATGGTGCTTACCAAAAGATACCAGTTTATGCTAACCCTACTCACATGGCTGCAGTGCAGACAAGCGCCCAGGTGAGAAAGGAGAAGAAATCCCAGTCATCTTTACCAATGAGAGACCAGGTCTGTCGATGCCGACGGATCGCATGAAGGATCTGCAGAAAAATGACCCAACGTTAAAGGCAGCAAGAGAAGCGGCAAATTCAGGATCTCGGTTCTTCGGGAAAGGGGGAGATTGTTTACACTTACAAGGACGAAGTCCTGATACGACTGTTCGAGACTGATGCAGAGACTCTCACACAAGTGTGCGTTCAAAAGACCTGCGCCCTGCAGTGCTGAAGTGGGGACACGATGTGCCTATGTCGGGACATCTCGGCACAAAGAAGACTAAGCAGAGAGTGTTACAGCATTTCTATTGGCCAGGCATGTGTCAGGACATCGGTAACTACTGTAGATCATGTGTCAAGTGCCAGAAGACGGTTGACAAAGGGAGGGTAACCCCAGTACTCTTGGTTGAAAGCTCCGATCAGTGGGGAA
>CM031599.1:106291646-106311646 GCA_018398815.1 Conus ventricosus
AATAAAACAAAGAAACGTTGCCAATTTTTTGCACAGCCCCTCCCCACTCCACCCCGTCTCTCTCTCTCTCTCTCTCTCTCTCTCTCTCTCTCTCTCTCTCTCTCTCTCTCTCTCTCTCTCTCTCTCTCTAAACGAATATCGCCAATGATCTTCCAACAAAACGAACCTAACCTACCAAGGAAACAGGGACTTCCCATCGACTTTTCTTACCTATGTTTAGGTGTCTCTTGTAAACGGTCTCCGGGCGACACAGACACAGATACACGCCCACACGCGCACGCCCATCCAACGATACGGGAGGATTCTGTAACCAAAACAAACCTTTCTATAGGGGTATAAAAGATAGGTTTCTGTGCAGCCTTGAGACGCATCCTATTGGGCACAACAACCGGCGCCTCAGCAGTCTTTTCATCTCTTTGATGCCACAACAACCGGCGCCTCAGCAGTCTTTTCATCTCTTTGATGCCACAACAACCGGCGCCTCAGCAGTCTTTCATCTCTTTGATGGCACAACAACCGGCGCCTCAGCAGTCTTTTCATCTCTTTGATGGCACAACAACCGGCGCCTCAGCAGTCTTTTGTGCAGCCTTAAGACGCATCCTATTGGGCATAACAGCCGGCGCCTCAGCAGTCTTTTCATCTCTTTGATGGCAGTCGCCTTGTCACTGCTGTGACTGGCGGTGTTTTTGACGCAAAGATTGGACACTCGTGTCAAAAGCTCAACAACAACAAAATTAGCGTTTTCAGTTTTCATTCCAAGATTTTAAACGGTTCTCCTACATTACCTTGACAAAGTAAAAGCTGTACTATTTTGGTCAGGTAACAGCCAAAATAACATTCAAATGCAGAGCATATTTCAGAAGAACAGAGGGGGACAATTATGAGCTTATTGAATAAAACCCGGATGGACTCTGTTTGAACACGGAGGAAAAAGGGAAAGAAAAAAAAGAAGAAAAACATAACGTTTTCCAGTGTAATTTCATCTGACAGAAAAAAGAAACGAGAAGAGGAGGTCACGAACAACTTCCGCGCGAACATTGGTCGGACAACACAAGACTGAAGATATCCATCCATGGAAATAAAAAGAAACAGAAGCCAGCAGTAAAAAAAAAAAAAAAAAAAATGTTTTCAAAGCCGAACAGAACTTCCAGGAATTTGACAGAAAGACAGAAAGATACAAAAAGGAACTAACGAAAGACAGACAGACAGACAGACAGAAAGACACAAAGAGGAACTAACGAAAGACAGACAGACAGACAGAAAGACACAAAGAGGAACTAACGAAAGACAGACAGACAGACAGAAAGACACAAAGAGGAACTAACGAAAGACAGGACAGACAGACAGACAGAAAGACACAAAGAGGAACTAACGAAAGACAGACAGACAGACAGAAAGACACAAAGAGGAACTAACGAAAGACAGACAGACAGAAAGATACAAAGAGGAACTAACGAAAGACAGACAGACAGACAGACAGAAAGACACAAAGAGGAACTAACGAAAGACAGACAGACAGACAGAAAGACACAAAGAGGAACTAACGAAAGACAGACAGACAGAAAGATACAAAGAGGAACTAACGAAAGACAGACAGACAGACAGACAGAAAGACACAAAGAGGAACTAACGAAAGACAGACAGACAGAAAGACACAAAGAGGAACTAACGAAAGACAGACAGACAGACAGAAAGATACAAAGAGGAACTAACGAAAGACAGACAGACAGACAGAAAGACACAAAGAGGAACTAACGAAAGACAGACAGACAGACAGACAGACACAAAGAGGAACTAACGAAAGACAGACAGACAGACAGAAAGACACAAAGAGGAACTAACGAAAGACAGACAGACAGACAGACAGACAGAAAGATACAAAGAGGAACTAACGAAAGACAGACAGACAGACAGACACAAAGAGGAACTAACGAAAGACGGACAGACAGAAACACCGCTGGAGGAAGAAGACAGAAAGAGCGCCAGAAAGACACACTACAGACACAAAGAGAGAAAACACCCGTAGAAACCATAGCCTGAAGGTGTGCCACTGCAAAATACCTGTTCACGATGGAAGCCACCCACCTGCTGCCAACTCTGTTAGCGCTCATCATGCTGGGGTTCAACTCTTCCGTCGCACTGCCGAGAGAGCTTCGAACCCTTCCTTCCCAAAGCGGCCGGCAGTGTTGAACCAGCCCCCGCCCAAGGATGCAGCCACCCCTTTGGCATCAGTGCCGACTCCACTGCCTGTTAGATCAGGTAACTTGGTGATGAATGACCGGCGCTACTCGGGTGACTTATATTAGGACTGGTTCTTACTGGTTTGATTAAGGCAAACAAGTTGACAGGAGTACTATAAAGTGTGCGTTTGTACTGTATTGTCATAATCTGTAGTGTAGTGTAGTGTAGTGTAGCGTAGTGTAGCGTAGTGTAGTGTAGTGTAGTGTAGTGTAGTGTGGTGTAGTGTAGTGTAGTGTAGTGTGGTGTAGTGTAGTGTAGTGTAGTGTGGTGTAGTGTAGCGTACTGTAGTGTGGTGTAGTGTAGCATACTGTAGTGTGGAGTAGTGTAGTATACTGTAGTGTGGTGTGGTGTAGTGTAGTGTGGTGTAGTGTAGTGTAGTGTAGTGTAGTGTAGTGTAGTGTAGTGTAGTGTGGTGTGGTGTAGTGTAGTGTAGTGTGGTGTAGTGTAGTATACTGTAGTGTGGTGTGGTGTAGTGTAGTGTAGTGTAGTGTAGTGTAGTGTAGTGTAGTGTAGTGTAGTGTGGTGTGGTGTAGTGTAGTGTAGTGTGGTGTAGTGTGGTGTAGTGTGGTGTAGTGTGGTGTAGTGTAGTGTAGCATACTGTAGTGTAGTGTAGCATACTGTAGTGTAGTGTAGTGTAGTGTAGTGTGGTGTAGTGTAGTGTAGTGTAGTGTAGCATACTGTAGTGTGGTGTGGTGTAGCATACTATAGTGTGGTGTGGTGTAATGTAGCATATTGTTGTGTGTGTGATGTAGCATACTGTAGTGTGGTGTGGTGTAGTGTAGTGTAGTGTGGTGTGGTGTTAGCATACTGTAGTGTGGTGTAGTGTAGCATACTGTAGTGTGGTGTGGTGTAGTGTAGTGTAGTGTGGTGTAGTGTAGCATACTGTAGTGAGGTGTGGTGTAGCATACTGTAGTGTGGTGTGATGTGGGTGTGGTGTAGCATACTGTAGTGTGGTGTGGTGTGGTGTGGTCTAGCATACTGTAGTGTGGTGTGATGTGGTGTGGTGTAGCATACTGTAGTGTGGTGTGGTGTGGTGTGGTTGTAGCATACTGTAGTGTGGTGTGGTGTGGTGTAGCATACTGTAGGTGTGGTGTAGTGTGGTGTAGTGTAGCATACTGTAGTGTGGTGTGGTGGTGGTGTGGTGTAGCATACTGTAGTGTGGTGTGGTGTGGTGTAGTGTAGCATACTGTAGTGTGGTGTGGTGTGGTGTAGCATACTGTAGTGTGGTGTGGTGTGGTGTAGTGTAGCATACTGTAGTGTGGTGTAGTGTGGTGTGGTGTGGTGTAGCATACTGTAGTGTGGTGTGGTGTGGTGTAGCATACTGTAGTGTGGTGTGGTGTGGTGTAGCATACTGTAGTTTGGTGTGGTGTGGTGTGGTGTGGTGTAGCATACTGTAGTGTGGTGTGGTGTGGTGTGGTTGTGGTGTGGTGTAGCATACTGTGTGTGGTGTGGTGTGGTGTAGTGTAGCATACTGTAGTGTTGTGTGGTGTGGTGTGGTGTGGTGTAGCATACTGTAGTGTGGTGTGGTGTGGTGTGGTGAAGCATACTGTAGTGTGGTGTGGTGTGGTGTAGCATACTGTAGTGTGGTGTGGTGTGGTATGGTGTAGCATACTGTAGTGTGGTGTGTGTGGTGTGGTGTAGAATACTGTAGTGTGGTGTGGTGTGGTGTGGTGTAGCATACTGTAGTGTGGTGTGGTGTGGTGTGGTGAAGCATACTGTAGTGTGGTGTGGTGTGGTGTGGTGTGGTGTGGTGTAGCATACTGTAGTGTAGTGTGGTGTGGTGTGGTGTGGTGTAGTGTAGCATACTGTAGTGTGGGTGTGGTGTGGTGAGCACTTCACTGCTTGTTATCAATGCGTCATGGTACTCCAGAGTATGTAATAAAACTTGCCACATATTTCATTTTAATGATCAATTATGGCAATCGTTTGGATGTTTTCGCACGCGCTGGTGTGCGTGGTGTGTTATGTGTGTGTGTGTGTGTGTGTGTGTGTGTGTGAGAGAGAGAGAGAGAGAGAGAAGGAGAGAGAGATAGAGGAGAGGAGAGAGAGAGAGAACACGGTATTCCCATAGACAGGAAATAAATTCAAAGCAGAAATGGTACAGTAATACTGTGATTTAGTGTTGTCGCGGTGTTTATTGGCAGAAAATTAGGGATGGGCGCGCATGCGTGCATATGTGTCATGAGAAATGCGGCAAGAGATTGCAGAAACAGCACAAGCTTAGTCCATTTTGTTTTCTTTCCGTCATGTTCCCCCTGTGACGGAAAGACTGTTTTCTTTCCGTCATGTTCCCACTGTGACGAAACAGATGTTTTCTTTCCGTCAGTTCCACTGTGAGAAACAGACTGTTTTCTTTCCGTCATGTTCCCACTGTGACGAACAGACTGTTTTCTTTCCGTCATGTTCCCACTGTGACGGAAAGACTGCTTTCTTTCCGTCATGTTCCCCTGTGACGAAAAGACTGCTTTCTTTCCGTCATGTTCCCATTGTGACGGAAAGATGTTTTCTTTCCGTCAGAGTGGGCACATATCCATCCATGTCCTTATAAAAACAAACAAGCAAACACAACAAAACGTTTCCTCTTCATATCAGGAGGTGCTCATTAATTGAGTAAATCGACGAAGAAGGGATTAGAAACAAACAATTGTGTCGTTTATTAATGTGGATAGCGGCAGAACGTTTGCATGGATGGACTTTTAGTGGATTTTATCTTTAAAAACGAGTTCATTCTCTGTCCACACTGTCTTGTCCGCAAGCTATTCATTCTTACGGCGACTATAAAAACAACGATTGAACGAGATTGGATTGAGTGGTATATGGCTGAATCAGCCAGGCTTCCAATTCACACTTGATGGTCAAAAGCCAAACTCACATATGTCTGCATGGCCAGTATCTACACACTGATGGCAGTTTTGTGTTTAAAGTGATGCAGTCTACATTACAGCTAGCAGGATTTTCCTGTGTTGCTATTGTTGTTGTTGTTTAATTATTCAACGATTTCAACTCACAATTCAGCCACCACATCACATGCTTCCTTTTCTGGACTCTAAAGCACTGGCTGTCAATCCAGAGAGGACAAATATCAAAACATTCCAGGTAAATTTTAAGGGTGTGCATATTTCCATATCCCAAAAATGGTAAAAGGAAATAGGCATAAGAAATATTGCTAAAACAATTTAAGTGACGAATTCTGTCTACCTAATGGAGTTTCTTTCCCATAAGAAATAGTGCGAAAACAGTTTAAAAGATGAATTGTATCTACCTAACGGAGTTTCTTTCCAAAGCAAGTAAACAACTCATCGTTTTCCATGGTTCCAAATTATTCGTACATCCAGGTGGTTAAATTCAATAAAGTATTTGGTAATTCCGCAAAGCGCATTTTCATTAAAACTGCACACTTATAAACAGAACTGATTCTGAGACTGTGATCGCCACCTTAGTTCATCCACCTGCCATTCAGATCATCTCATGAAGTCTGAGTGTACATAAACACGTTGGTCTTGATGTGAGACTCCATGAGAGTGTGACATAGATGTACATGTGGGTGTGTATGTCTTTTATGTATGTATTCTGTTCACTGGATGAATGTTTGCTTGTTTGTTTGTTTGTTTTTCTCAATGTGTTTGTAATTCTGCTATGCAATGGAAAATGCGTTTTCAGGTCTGTCTAGCAAGCCTCCATCTCGGCTAGCTGTTTTGATTCCGTACCTTTACGTTTGTTTTTCTTTTTCAGATAAAACTCTTGGTGTTTTTATTCGTCGATAGTCCTAGGCGGAGGCGTATACCTACGGCCTGTTTTTTTTTTTTTTTTTAACCCATATTTTGCATTGTTCTCGGTTCCACTTATTGCAGCCCATCTTCGGTTATTCTCTAACATGACGATTCACATTCTATATCATCTGCATGGAGAAACAGCGTTTTGAATGGCGATTGCCAGAACCACTGCATGAAGCCGCCATTCCCTCTTCACAACACACTGCAGGGCGTTGACAGTATTTAGACTCCCACTAAAATATCCACCGTAGTCATGCGCATGGTCAAAGATGACTAAGCATACCTCCTAAGTGTTTGCATACCACACGCACGCACGCACGCACGCACGCACGCACGCACGCACGCACGCACGCACGCACACACACACACACACACACACACACACACACACACACACATGCGCGCACATGCGCGCACACGCGCGCTTGTTCAGTGGTCAAAAATTAGCTCCGGTAAACGAGTACACCATCAGGTGTGATAACTTACTTCACAAACCCAAACACAATTAGAGACAACGGCATCTTTCGAGAGCGGTTTGCAGTAATGGTTTGAGGTTTCCTCTGCTGATGCAGATTGCAAAACATGGTGATTAGCATGCGAAAAAGATGATGAAAATGGAGTGCAATAGAGTTGAAGCCAAACCAATGCAAAATTTGGAAGTACACGAGGGTTTTTACAACTGATCCATGATGATTTAACCCCGATTTGTATTCGTCAATTAGTAATGTCAATATATATAAAGCCACATGTGTAGGCTACTGCGTGGGCACGTGGGGGGGGGGGGGGGGGGGGTGCGAGGGAAGGGGGAGTAGGGTGTACCAATGAGCTAGAGTTAAGGCCATCAAGTGTATTGCTGTGGGTATGAAATCAGTCTAAACTTATTCCTCGTATGTGCAGGTTTCCATGACATGTCAGATGAACCGGCCCTCGAGTCCAACTCGATGTCTCCCCTTCAAGAAAACTTCGAAAGGTGGTACCAGTACCTTCAGGAAAGTGATGCTGTCTTACCGAAGCCTCATCACACTCGAAAAATTTCCTTTATGGCATCAACGAATAAAAAACAATTTGAAAAGAAAACAGTGGCAGCCCAGTTTTGATACCTTCCGATTGGATCAATTCTCTTACAACTCTTCAAAACTGCTGATATCCATTACGACAGACCTTACATCCGTGTCTCCCCTGCAGCCGACACGAACGGCCCTTCGTCTGCTTCTTCCAATTTTGCAAATGATGCTGCGGCGCGCATCCTCTTCCATGTGCAACGACGGAAGTGAAATCGACACGAAAAGAATCAAAAGGAGTTCAACAAGGTCAATGAGCGACTATGATTTGCTAAAGTATTACTTGCTGAGTGAACGGATTGGTACTCGTCGATCCAGATTTAATCGTCAAAAGAAAGCTATGATTTCTCTGTGATAAATGTCCAGCGAGGAGGCTGCCTGCTTTTGGAGCTCCCGTTTTAAATTCATTTTTACATCTTTTATGTCTTTACATCTTTTATTCATACGAGTAACTGTGAATTTTAACAATCAGCACTGTTGCTGTTGGTATTTATAATGCTAAATTTTATTTTATTTTAACGAAATTGTGTTTTAAAAAACCCTTTCAGGTAAGGTGAGTCTTTTTTATTTGGCTTTTCAAGATGGCTACCGGCGTGTTGTTCCTCGCTTCGTTAAAAGTTTTCTATTTTTCCTTGCTGTTTTCACATGTGACAGGAACAACCAATATCCCTAGCACTCAGTTTAATTTTGAAATTTTAGATGTAGACGTAGACGCCTTATACTTCCATTTTTGCAGGTTTAAAACTTTGTGCAACCTGAACCATGTTAGTCTCCTGTGTGCACCTGTGCCGAGTACTGTTCTCACGTCTATTACCAGCCCAGATTTGAACCCCTGATTTCAATTAACATCAGAAATAGTACAGTGATAAGGAATTGTTTGAATAAAAGTAGTTAGACATAGAGGAGTTAAAATCATGGCTTTTAAGCCTTATCCTGCTATCGGAGACATTTAACTCAATCCTGGGCCCTCCACCAAAGTAAAATATCCATGCGGAGTTTGCAATTTGAGAGTCACATGAAAACATAAAGCAGTTGCCTGTGACGTCTGCAATACATGGTATCACACTAAATGTATGTTAATGAATCAGCAGTTTATGAAGCATTATGCAATAGTGAATATACTTGGACTTGTTTTACCTGCGGGCTTCCAAACTTTAGTTCGAGACTTTTTGAAGATTTATTGAAGACTGCAGCTCAGAAAGCAACCGCTTTGACCCTATCTCACCAGACACCGATCCCCAAAAGAAAACTTGAAATTTTGTCCTAAGTTTGCATCCACCCCTGGTTCTAAAACTGATAAAATCCCAAATCATAAAGTGCAACTGAACCCCAAATCATTAAGAGAAAAAGATAAACTTAAATGCATAGTCGTAAATTTTCAATCTCTTATCAAGAAAAAGGAAGAACTCAGTAATTTTAGTCACCGAAAAAAACATTGATGTTGTAATTGAACAGAAACTTGGCTAGAAACTGGAACATCCAGCAGTGAACTTCTAATGGAGGATTTGATATTTATAGAAAGGACAGACTTGGAAAAGAGGTGGGGGAGTCTTGATTGCCATTAGGAAGAACTTAGCCAGTGAGTTTTTATATCAAGGCAAAAATATGTGAAGTTTATTTTGTAGGATTAATTTTAAGAATAAGAGACCTGTCATTCTTGGATCAGTTTATAGACCTCCAGACTCAGATGAAAATGTATGTTCGTCTATCTGCAGAGACATTTCTAACATTGTTTTGGCCAATAGGAAAGCAATATTATGGATTGGTGGAGACTTTAACTTACCAATATTGATTGGGGTGAAGATGCCATACTTGGTAATCATACAGTAAAAATATTAATACTCATTTTTTGATGCCACCCAAAGACCTTGGATTGGTACTAGTCATTGAAGCACCAACTCGTGGTAAGGCATTCCTGGATTTATTTTTTACACAATTGTCCAGGCGCTTTAGCAATCAGGAATTAATTGCAGGCCTGGGTGATCATGACATAATTCTCTTAGAGAGCAACTTTCACCCTTTCGAAGAAAACCCCCTAAACGTACCATCAGACTCTGGAACCAAGCAGATTTAACCAAATTGCGCAGGGATACTCGTGATTTCAGTCGTCTTTTTTTTTAGGTCCCATAGTGTTAAAGATAATGTCAGTGACCTTTGGAAGTGTATAAAAACTAACTTGTGAATTTAATTATGGATGACAACATACCTACTAAAATAACTTCAAGCAAGACCACCAGCCATGGATTACTACAAAAAACTAAACGTTTGTTGAGAAGGAACATCGTTTCTTTAAGAAATTGAAACTACATCCTAATTCAGAAAGATTACTGGTTAGGTATAAACATATTAAGAGAAAGTGTCAGAGAGAATGTAGGCTTGCTCACTCCCAATTAATTATTCGATGATTTCAGAAGGTGATCATCAAAACAAGAAATTATGGTCTTACATAAGGAGTAAGAGACAGACAACATTGGATTCCAGACCTGAGAAACAACCAGAATAACCTAATACAGGACCCTGAAGGAAAGCAAACTTACTAAACAAGCAGTTTTAGTTCAGTTTTCTCAAATCCCAAACCTTTAATTAACATTGAACTAAAGGATGATGATAAACTCCCTGAAATGCAAAACATCAAAGTAAACAAAGCAGGAGTATTTAAGTTACTGACCAACATCAATGAAAACAAAGCTACTGGTCCCCGATGGCGTTCCTGGCAAGCTCTTAAAATTATGTGCCAATGAATTGAGTGAGGTATACCAACTACTTTACCAAGCTTCACTGACCCGGGATTATACCTGATGAGTGGCGAGATGCGAAGCATTGCTCCCTTATTCAAAAGGGTGACAAAACAAAAGCAGAGAACTATAGACCTGTATCTCTTACATCCATATCAGCTAAACTACTAACACATAATATATAGTAGCATAATGGACCATCTTGACAAATATGACTTCTTAAATAACGCCCAGCATGGTTTTAGACAGCGAAGGATTGTGAGACTCAACTTATAACAACTCTCTCAATTTTTAATAACTGTCTTAACAACAGACAGCAAATAGATGCAATTTTATTAGACTTTTCTAAAGCCTTTGATAAAGGTTGACCATGAGGGCCTGCTGCTTAAATTAGAACACATTGGCATTGGCGTTCTTTGCTAAAATGGGCTAGATCATTCCTCGTTGGAGGAAACGCGAGAAAGTTGTTGTGGAAGGGTCGTCATCCCATTGTAAACCAGTCTTGTCAGGTGTACCACAGGGAACTGTTCTGGGGCCCTTGTTTTTCTTAATTTATATAAAATACATAAGTAGAAATCTCTCCTCCTGGAACTACTATAAGGCTTTTTGCAGATGACAGCTAGTATATAGAACAATCAAAGCAAGAATGATACACCATTCTACAAGAAGATCTAAACGCTTTACAAGAGTGGAAAGAACTTGGAAAATGGAATTTCACATCCCAAAAGTGCCAAGTGTTGCGTATAATGTAACAACGCTCACCAATTAGATCAGATTATCTATCCATAATACTATTCTTAAAGAAACTAATGCTGCAAAATATTTAGGCGTGATTATAGATAGTCGTCTCAAATGGAAAGAACATTACAATTTAGTATGTAAGAAAGCAAATAACATCTTAGCTTTCTTATACAGGAATATCAAGACTGCCCCCAAAAGGTTAAAGACGACTGCTACAAAACACTGGTTAGACCAGTACTGAATATGGTTGCTCAGTTTGGGATCATACCATCTAAAGGACATTTAACCTCGAAAAGATTCAGAAGAGAGCAGCACGGTTCGTAACAGGGAACCACATCAGAGAAAAGGGAATACTAGGAAGAACATGAGAAATTAGAATGGAAACCCTTAGAAGAAGAAGAGCTTTTATCAAACTTAACATCTTCTTCAAAGGCAGAGCTAAAGTAATTGATATTCCAATGGAACAACATATTGAATAAAAGTAGCACCAGGAGTGGCGGTCAATGTTATACACATACCTGCATCAAATATTGACAGCCACTTACTATATTTTTATCCCAGTTCTGTACGGCTGTGGAACTCACTGCCGGGTGCCATCAAGATTGCTAACAAAATGCAATCTCTTTTAAAAAACAAATCGCATTCGACAGTTTTGAGATCTGCAATTGACGATTTTCTATTTTTACTTCCCCAGTTATTTTACTATTACCATGGGCCTGAATTTGGCCATTGCTTTTAACTTCTTGAATATCGAGTGCGACCCCTTGTTGCCAAATTTGCTCCAGGGGCCAACAGTCTGAGTCGCACTAGTTTATGTTATTTTATTTTACTTTTTAACATGAGCGCTGGTGACCTACTCGTTTTGAGTGAACCAGTATTTTAGGAAGAAGAAGAAGAAGGTGTTTGGTAGTGTGATCACTTTTCTCTAAGACACTGTGATATTTTCCCTCGATCTACCATGAAGACGTGGCAGGTTTTGTCTACGATGATCTGCGCTTGTAGCAATGAACTGCGATGTAACTGCATTTTGATGTAGCACAGCTGCGTTGTTGTTGTTGTTGTTGTTGTTGTTGTTGTTGTTGTTGTTGTTGTTGTTTAATGCAAATCGAATGACAGGTTCAATCATTGAATTACGCTGCAAGATCAAAATAAAAACAGCGAACGAATTCGTGGAGCCACTAAATGTCGTATAGACAACAAACAGACAGACGAATTAACATACACAGACGAACGAACAGGTAGACTAAATAGAAACACATATATATGTCAGTATTATACTATGTTACACATCTACTTGTTACACGTGCATATCACTCTTCTTTCATGGTTATCATTGCACAAAATTATAAATATATTTGAAAACCATCTGTACTTCGTGGAAGACAATTGCTGCTGATGTAGAATGTCGCAGTGTCACTTGCACCAATAAGTTAGGCCTAATTAAATTGGTCGTGTAATGTAGTGGAAGTGCCCGGAACCCAAAAACGATAAAAGGCCAGCGGCCCATAGAAATTCTCTCTCTCTCTCTCTCTCTCTCTCTCTCTCTCTCTCCAGCATGTGGATGTATTGGGTTTTTTTTCTTCATTAGTCTGCTTGATAACAGTTCCTTTGATTAGAATATTTTGTCGTATGTTTTGACTGATCTTAGAATTCATTCATGTCAGCGTTTTGTCCACTTGTTTGGATAATCACCCTTTCTGTCAAATAAAGTTGTTATCCAATTGTTGTGTTGATTACAACTTCTTCGCTCTGAAGGTTTTGTCCAATAGAAAGGTAACTGTTACTTTCTTCCATCGCTGCTCGTCGTATTATTTTGTTCATTACAAATTCCTTGATGTTAGCGTTTAGTCGAATAGTTTGCATGATTCCAATTCTTTTGATGTTGGCCGGTTTGTGGGATACTTTGGTTTATAGTAATTCCGTTAGTCGAGTATTTTGGTTCAGCACCATTCTTTTCATGTTAATGTTTAGTTGAAGAGAGAGAGAGAGAGAGAGAGAGAGAGAGAGAGAGAGAGAGAGAGTACCAAATATTTTGATGGATTGTAGTTCCTTTGGTGACAGTGTTTTGCCGACTAGTTAGGTTGATCACAATCCATCAACATTAGTGTTGTGTCGAATAGTTTGAATGACCGATTCCTTTGATTTTAGCATTATAAGAAAATAGTTTGCCTAACTACAATGTTTTCATGTTAACGTTTGTTGATTATTTGTTGGTTATTTGTGTTTTGTTGATTAGTTTGGGTGTCTACAATTCTGCTAATGCTAACTTCTGTCCAGTAGTTTGCATGTATAGCTGCAGTTCCTTTATGTTAGCGTTTTGTCGAAGAGTTTAGATGCTTGCAGTTTCTTTGAGGATGCCATTTCATCGAACAGTTAATTTGAAGGTGAGGTGACCGCAGGCGGAAATTGAAACATGAAAGAAAAATTATTATTACAACGAACGAAGGAGATAAACATAGTACAAGACAAACCATGGCGCATTACATGTTCTTCGGTCTTCTTCAGGCAAACTGCAAGACAAACAACATTCAACACAATGGAAACGAAAAATGAACAATCGTTTATCTCCTCAAACAACATTCAACACAATGAAAACGAAAAATGAACAATCGTTTATCTCCTCAAACAACATTCAGCACAATGAAAACGAAAAATGAACAATCATTTATCTCCTCAAACAACATTCAGCACAATGAAAACGAAAAATGAACAATCATTTATCTCCTCAAACAACATTCAGCACAATGAAATAACGAAAAATGAACAATCATTAATCTCTGAAACAACATTCAGCACAATGAAAACGAAAAATGAACAATCATTTATCTCCTCAAACAACATTCAGCACAATTGTGATGGTGTGGAGGGGTAAGGGGTGTGCAGGTGAAGACAGGCAGATGGTGAGAAGTGCAGGAACCAAGGGACAGCAGCCGGTCAAGAAGACGCAGTGGACGACGTGGAGTTTTTCTTGTCTTTATTTCTCTCCCATGGCTAGGAGCTCAAACCAGGAACGCAGCCTGGGAACTCTCTCGCTCTCGCACTCAGCGCACTGAGCGCGCCCTCTCTCTGCCTCTCACGCCAGTCGCTCACATCATGGAACTCTAGGGGAACACTCTGCCCCATTCTCACACCACGCTCTACTTTTATAACAACGTACCGGACCGCAAAGCCAGTAACACGGTGCCAGAGGCGAAACGGGCCTCGCGAGGCCGGAAACCAACAGAATTGTGTGTTTTCTATGGCAGCTTCAGTGTTGTCTGGCTCGCTGTCCGTTCAAACTATGAACACATATTTACTATCGATGAAAACCTCAGAACACAAGGAATAAAATGCAGTAAGTCACATTTGACAATTTTTGTTCCTGTACAAAAATCATTGCTGATTAATGTCCCAGAGTGAAGCCACTTTTAACGCGTTTGCGTCATATTTTCCTCTATTTCAATAAAAGATACTGAAGAGCGTGAAATTAATTTTACAATGAATGAATAGCTGGCATTTCGCTCTTTTCATACATATAAACTTCATTTTCCGAGACAGTGTCTAAGTGGAGAATTCTGTTGTTAAAAATTACTAGAAAACACAGCTGACTTTTCAGTTCGTCGGGCCGTCGGCGCCTACTTTTGACACAATTTTCAACTGAAAAATACTCTGTTGAAACGGTCTGTTAAATAATAAATTCTACACATTTTCAGTTGTATTCATAACAGAAATGGAGTCATAAGCAAGATTTCGATCGAGAAGTCGAAGTTCATGAAACGACAATTCAGATCAAAACTCCGACAGTAAACAAAGAAGGCGACTCGCTAAAGGGACCGGCGCTGTCAGTCATTTCGTATAGTCGCAAGTCTGTGCGGAAAAGATCGTAAGCATGCGATATACGAAATGAGAGCTCATGGACATTACTTTTAACATGCATCTTCAGATTCTTCGGTTTTCTCTCTTACTTTTTGTGAAATCAAGAATTATTCAATATTCATTCGACAGACAATTGAAAATGGCGCCAAGATTGCTCGTGCAAAATACCAGTTTAGAGAAAATATGGGCTTCTCAGCCCAGTACGGTTGTAATGAATCAAATACATTGATTTTTGCGGCGTACATACAATTATGTAGGTTCTGAGGTATTCATGATTTAAAGAATTTACACAATAAAAAATGAGATTCGACCAAGGGAGGTAAGGGAAAGATAACTCTTGACCAAAACATTTTCATCCACGAAAGGTAACCAAAAGAAATAATACACTGTTAGCACCCGGCTACATCCCCCCACTCTGTTACAAACCAGCGTCCTCGCTGACATAAAATGACAGAGTCATCAAGTACAACACACAAATCAATGGGGAAAACTGGAGCTTTAGACCTCAAGTCTGGAGAGGCATTTCTTCCTAAACAAGCCCTTTTATCAGTGTATCAAAACAAAGCATCAAAACATCTTCTCTCTCTCATCTCTTTGTATTCATATCATTCCAACTAACGAGGGCTTGCTTTTTTTTTTTTTTTTTTTTTTTTACAAGGCTTCTGAAAGTCGGCAGATCCGCATTGACTAGAATGGGCATATAATTTAAACAAAATTCCAAAATGTCAAATACAAAAGGACTAGAAAGGATTTGTTTTCTGAACAAAACCCGAATTTTGGGTACCATAAAATGACTTTAATGGAGTTGTTATTTAAAACAAAACTCCGAAAGGTCAGGTACCAAAATGACTAGGAAGGATAATTCCAAAACATTGGGTAGGCACCGAGTGACAACAATGGACTTGTTATTTGAACAAAATTCCAAAATGTCAAGTACCAAAATGACTTAGAGGATTTGTTATTTAAAACAACATTCCAAGAAAGTCGGGTAAATATACTTTGAATGGATTTGTTGAATTCCAGGGCATTGGGTACCAAACGACAACAATGGGCTTGTTATTTGAACAAGATTCCATAAATTCCGGTACAAAATGGCTAGAAAGGAATGACCAAAACATTGGGTAGGCACCGAGTGACAACAATGGACTTGTTATTTGAACAAAAATTCCAAAATGTCAAGTACCAAAATGACTTAGAGAGGATTTGTTATTTAAAACAACATTCCAAGAAAGTCGGGTACAAAATATACTTTGAATGGATTTGTTAAATTCCAGGGCATTGGGTACCAAACGACAACAATGGGCTGGTTATTTGAACAAGATTCCATAAAGTCCGGTACAAAATGGCTAGAAAGGAATGGTCAAACTCCTTAGAGTCAAGTCCCCAGGAAAACATGGACTAGGGTTAGGTTTTGTCGTTTTGGACAAAGTTTCCCCAAGAGTCACACAACGTAGTTTTCTCTTGGTCATTACTGTCGACTTTGAAAAACAGAGGCGTACATCATTTTACGTCTTTGGGGAACAATCAATATGAACTGTTTATACAAAAAAAGAAAGAAGACAACATTAAAATGTCACAAGGTATTAGAAAAAAGTAGTCCACAACACCTCTTTTCAGGAGGTATTTAACAAGAATCAGTCCTGGAGTATGAAAACTGTCCCTGAGAACATCTGACAAGTCAGTTAACTATGCAAGCGTTCAGCCGTCTAGGCGGGCACTGAGGGTATACCTTTTTGTTGGTTTCCCTACCAGACGCGTAGGACGCCGTGGGGCTGGCGTAGGTGGGCCAGTAGCACATTGGAGAACTGGGGAGAGCAGCGCGATGTGGTCACCCCGGCCACAGCGTCTCCCACCAGGCAGCAGGGCCAGGACGAGACTATCTCTGAGCATGGGTCCCCATCTCCAGTACCTCCGGCGGAAAGTCAACCAGGCTGGGGATGGACCACTGCCAGCAACCACACCCAGGGACGCCCTCACCCATTGCCCATGACAAGCAGCACTCCGCAAGGATGTCCAGCATTTCGTCCGGAACCATCCCACCACCACCCCTGAAGAGGCCAGGAAGGAAGCCCAAAGGTGGATGCAGGGCTGCAGTGCGACGGCGACATCCTCCACACAGCTGGCAATGCTGCCGTCGCCCCTCCTCAAAGTCAGCCAGAGGCACCGACAGCCACAGTCGCCAGCCGAGGCAGGAAATCCAGCAGCCACCACCTGCACGGCCACCACTGCAGGTCCGCAGCTGTGTGACGGGCACACAGCACCCAGGACGACGGCCCAGGCGGAGGCGAGGTCGGCACCTATGAAACTGGGGACAAACCCCAGTCCTCTGCCCCTGCCAGCAGCCAGAATGCTGACAAGCGACATGGCCCAGCAGCACCCAGGCAACAGGCAAAGTCCATTTTGCCTCAGCTGTCACCAGGAGAGATGCGCCCACTGCAGCAGGAGGACCCATCCATCGGGCCAGCTCTCTCCTCCCGGCCAAAGAAGCCCGCAGCTGGCGAGAATAGGGAGCTGATGCAGGGGGTGCAGAGGTAGTTGGCTGGCCATGGTGTCGGTCTTCTTGGGCTGTGTCTCTTGGTCCTTCTGTCTCCGATCCTGCTCGCAGCGCCAATTGTGATGGTGTGGAGGGGTAAGGGGTGTGCAGGTGAAGACAGGCAGATGGTGAGAAGTGCAGGAACCAAGGGACAGCAGCCGGTCAAGAAGACGCAGTGGACGACGTGGAGTTTTTCTTGTCTCTATTTCTCTCCCATGGCTAGGAGCTCAAACCAGGAACGCAGCTGGGAACTCTCTCGCTCTCAGCACTCAGCGCACTGAGCGCGCCCTCTCTCTGCCTCTCACGCCAGTCGCTCACATCATGGAACTCTAGGGGAACACTCTGCCCATTCTCACCCACGCTCTACTTTTATACAACGTACCGGACCGCAAAGCCAGCAACACGGTGCCAGAGGCGAAACGGGCCTCGCGAGGCCGGAACAACAGAATTGTGTGTTTTCTATGGCAGCTTCAGTGTTGTCTGGCTCGCTGTCCGTTCAAACTATGAACACATATTTACTATCGATGAAAACCTCAGAACACAAGGAATAAAATGCAGTAAGTCACATTTGACAATTTTGTTCCTGTACTAAATCATTGCTGATAATGTCCCAGAGTGAAGCCACTTTTAACGCGTTTGCGTCAATTTTCCTCTATTTCAATAAAAGATACTGAAGAGCGTGAAATAATTTTACAATGAATGAATAGCTGGCATTTCGCTCTTTTCATACATATAAACTTCATTTTCCGAGACAGTGTCTAAGTGGAGAATTCTGTTGTTAAAAAATTACTAGAAAACACAGCTGACTTTTCAGTTCGTCGGGGCCGTCGGCGCCTACTTTTGACACAATTTTCAACTGAAAAATACTCTGTTGAAACGGTCTGTTAAATAATAAATTCTACACATTTTCAGTTGTATTCATAACAGAAATGGAGTCATAAGCAAGATTTCGATCGAGAAGTCCGAAGTTCATGAAACGACAATTCAGATCAAAACTCCGACAGTAAACAAAGAAGGCGACTCGCTAAAGGGACGGCGCTGTCAGTCATTTCGTATAGTCGCAAGCCTGTGCGGAAAAGATCGTAAGCATGCGATATACGAAATGAGAGCTCATGGACATTACTTTTAACATGCATCTTCAGATTCTTCGGTTTTCCTCTTACTTTTTGTGAAATCAAGAATTATTCAATATTCATTCGACAGACAATTGAAAATGGCGCCAAGATTGCTCGTGCAAAATACCAGTTTAGAGAAAATATGGGCTTCTCAGCCCAGTACGGTTGTAATGAATCAAATACATTGATTTTTGCGACGTACATACAATTATGTAGGTTCTGAGGTATTCATGATTTAAAGAATTTACACAATAAAAAAATGAGATTCGACCAAGGGAGGTAAGGGAAAGATAACTCTTGACCAAAACATTTTCATCCACGAAAGGTAACCAAAAGAAATAATACACTGTTAGCACCCGGCTACACAATGAAAAACGAAAAATGAACAATCATTTATCTCCTCAAATTGGGCGCAAAGTGTATGTGGGATGAAACGAGGCTGCTGGGAAGGACACAATGCGAGTTTAAATGACAAAAACAATTGTAGTAATGATTATCATCATTATCATTATTATTATCATCATCATCATCACTATTATAGTAACAATAAAGATAATGATTGGCCAAATACACGGATGACAATGATGGAAAAAATTGAAAAATAATAATAAGGAGAGGATTAGTAACACTTTTAGTAATAGCATGATGATAGTAGATGTAGTGTTAATTTTTTTAATCATGGTTATTATGATTATTATCATTATCATTATCATTGTTGTTGTTGTTAATGTTGTTACTGTTATCGTTATTATTATCACCATCATCATTCTTGTTATTATTATTATTATTATTATTATTATTATTACTATAATTATTATCATCATCATCATCATCATTACCATTATTATTACTAGTGTTGTTGCTATTATTATTATTATTATTATTATTATTATTGTTATTATCATCATCATCATTATCTTATTATTTTAACTCGCATTGTCTCCTTCCCAGCAGCCTCGTTTTCATTCCAAACCCATTTTGCGCCCAATTTGAGGAGCTCAGTGACTGCTCGTTCTTGGTTTTCATTGTCTTGAATGGTGTTTTCATTCCAAACCCATTTTGCGTCCAATTCGAGGAGCTCAGTGACTGCTCGTTCTTGGTTTTCATTGTCTTGAATGGTGTTTTCATTCCAAACCCATTTTGCGTCCAATTCGAGGAGCTCAGTGACTGCTCGTTCTTGGTTTTCATTGTCTTGAATGGTGTTTTCATTCCAAACCCATTTTGCGCCCAATTCGAGGAGCTCAGTGACTGCTCGTTCTTGGTTTTCATTGTCTTGAATGGTGTTTGTCTTGACTAAAGAAGACCAACGAGGTTAAAACGCGTCGCGTTTTGTCTTATATGTTTGTCTTTATCGTTCAACGGAATGGTAGTTTTTCTTTTAACTTTTATGAATAGTTTGAATGATCACAATCCCTTTTAAATCAGTGTGTTGTTGAATAATTCGGATGATTACAACTCATTTAATTAACATAAGCTTTTTGTCGAATCGTTTGATTATAATTCCTTTGACATCAGCTTTCTGTCGAACAGCTTCATCTTCATCTTCATCCGTATGGTGTCCTCAGTCAGCAAGCTGATTATTCTGACACTTGTAACGGAAGGGTGAAGGTCAAAGCTTGGTTTCGTTCATGTCAGCGATTTTGTGTACCTTGATAAGAAGGATTTCAATGCCAAGTATGAACAAATAAGGTGATTTATGACCTCCCTGACTACACTCGGACTTCACCATCATTCGTGGTGAGACGTCTAGGACAACATGGATGAATCGTTGACTGGAATTATCGCCTTTCCAAACATGTCTGTCGTTTACAAAGCATGTCCTGGAATCTGTACGTGCACAGCATGTACTGACATACCAGTACGTGGATCCTGACGCTTTTTATCACGTTGATCGCGTTTACTTTTTTTTTTTTCTTTTTTTTTCTTTTGACATGTCGAATTTTATT
>CM031599.1:106316646-106362582 GCA_018398815.1 Conus ventricosus
ATCAGTGATTCGCCCGCACCTTGAGTACGGGAACGTTGTGTGGCACCCTCGCTTGAAAGGTGATGAAGAACAGTTGGAGAAGGTGCAGCGTCGAGCTACCAAGCTGATTCCTGAGCTGGCCAGCATGGACTATGGGACAGACTGGGAGACTCAAACTGCCGAGCCTCTACTACAGGCGTGCTCGCGGGATTTGAAAAGAGTGCTACAAATACTTGAGGGGCACCTACGATGTCTCAAATGATCTGCTTCCCCGCGACACGGACTCCATACTAGAGGTCACAGCTTCAAGCTGAAGAAAAAATTTGCGAGGCTGTCAGTGAGGAGAACTTCTTTGCATAAGAGTGGTTAATGCTTGGAATGCTCTGCCTGAGGCGGTGGTGTTAGCACCAAGCTCAACAGTTTCAAGAACAGATTGGATGCAGTGTGGTCACAGCACTGTACTCTCAGGACTCGTCCTGGTTCGCCACCCAAACCCCGCATGCGCACCAATTTAATGCAAGTTTGAGTGTGCAAGCACAAGAGGATGAAAGGAGAACGAAGATGAGGATCAACCGGCTGATAGGCAGATTGCCTGAACACAGCTGTAGCTGTAAAGTTAAAGTAAGTAAGTATAGGCAAGGGGAGAATTCGTTACGCGAAGTGTTACCCAATTTGCTCCAGAGGCCAACAGTCTGAGTCGCAAATATTTTATGTTATTTTATTTTTCTTTTTAACACGCCGCTGGTGACCTACTCGGTTTTTTAGTGAACCAGTATTTTAGGAAGAAAAAAGAAAAAGATCCTTAAGAAATAAATTTAGTAGTAATAGTAGTAGTGGTAGGGACGTAATTCATTTGAAAACAGATTTCATTTGGGGGAAAAAAGGGGAAAAAAGAATAAAAAGAAACTCGAATATTCTGTAAATCGGTTTTAAAGCGCAGAGCAGTTATTATGGCTTGTCTTTTTTTTTTTTTCTTTTTACCCTCATTTTTTTTCTTAATGTTTTTTGTCGAATTTGGGGGGGTTTGTCCCAATCTCCGTGCAACAAATTCTAGTCAAAGCGTTGGGAGTAGGTATTTTTAGAATCAACACACTCGGCTGATTCCTGAGGAACGACAAAAACGTGGAAATTCCCAGTTTTTGCCAGAACCTCTCAGTGACTCACTTTCTCGATGACCAGCTGAAATTGTGGTAGCGTGTGTATTGTTCAGTTAAAGTGCAGAGAAAACGAATACATGAACTATTTCCCACGTTTCTGATCTGAGGAAACGCTGATCAGTAGTTTCAGTTTCAGTTTCATAAAGGAGGCGTCACTAGGTGGACTGTCGATCAGCAACCTACACAGGCAAATCCTGTTCAGTACGGAAAAATTCCCTAACAGGTACAATACAGGTAAGTTAAAGAAAAACTAAACGAAAAAAAGAGAGAGAGCAAGAAACTTTTGGGGCGGTCTTCTGCATGGTTGAGCAGGGTAAGACTTCGAGTTGGCAGGGCAGGTTCAATGTCCGCCAGGACCAAAAACACACACATACACACACACACACACAGCGAACTGGCCATTCTATTGATTTTCATTTTGTTACGAAACATGTGACAGGTTGCAAGGCGTGCCTTTTGTCTTCAAGACAGCAAAGGTCCTCAAAGCTGGAAAATATGTTGTCCATTCTGGAGGTCCTGTACCCGCACACACACCTCGTGACTCGACGCAGGACAACCTCGACGCTTTTTGATAATAATATACTTTTTTAAATTTTCGTTATCATTCAAGCATCAGCTCCACTGGAGCAAAAGCCATCAACAACAATCGGCCAGCACACCCTGTCCTGAGCTGCCCATTCCAATTTTCTCCAGGTATATCCCGCTGTCTGCCTCTCTGCATCCAAGTCTCTTCTACATGAATTTCTAGGTCTTCCCATCCTCTGTCCCTGTGGGGTTTCCCGTGCAGAGCCCTGTCGTGTATGTCGTCGATGGGCTTCCTCAGGTGTGTGGCCTGTCCAACGCCATTTTCCCGTTTTCACCCTTTTCTCCGCAGGGGGTGATGTGTCCGCTCCCACAGTTCCACATTCCTGATGGTGTCTGGCCAGTGGATCTGAAGTATCTGTTGGAGGCAGAAGTTAATGAATGTCTGTATTTTCTTCGAGATGGTCTTTGTTGTTCTCCAGGTTTTGGCGCCATACATGAGTACTGACTGACATTAGAGTTGAAAAGTCGTATCTTGGTTGTCTGCCGACAACCTGGAGGTCCAGATGTTCTTTAATTGACAAAAAGCTATCCTGGCCTTCCCAAATTTTTGCTTTGACGAGGGCATCTGTTCCACCTTGCCTGTCAGCTGTGCTCCCCAGGAACGTGAACTTTTTCCACCTCTTCTAGCGGGTCGTCATTTAATCTGATGGAATCTTGTTTCTTTGTGTGGCTCACAGTACTTTTGTTTTCCCTCTGTTCACCTTCAGCCCGACCTGTGCTGAAACTTCTGCCAAGTCTGTTTGTCTTTCATGCATTTGCTGATGGGTGTGGTAAGGAGCACCAGATCATCGGCTACTCCAGATCATGGGCATAGTCCAGGTCATCTAGCTCCCCAGTCATGGTCCACTGGATACCATTTCCTTTTGATTATGACTTTCTTGACTTATTCCCGTTGGCTCCTAGGGGCATAGGTCATCCACGAGCCTTTTCCCTCTCTGCCTGTCCCGGGCGGCGGACTTCCAGCTGGCCCCAGGAATAGCCAGTCGAGTTGTCTCGCCTCCGTTGATCTTCTCCAGGTGGTTTGTGGTCGGCCTCTCTTGCGTCTTCCCTGTGGGTTCCATCGCAGGGCATGGTGGACAACGCTGGATGCTGGTTTTCTGAGGGTAGGCCTAGCCAGCCCCACTTCCTGCGCTTAATTTGATCTTTTAATGGGCTCTTTTCGGCTCTTCTCCCCAAGTCTTCATTTGTGACCATGTCCTGCCACCTGAGCGATAGATGTACCTCAAGCATCTGTTCACAAAGCAAAGAAGCAAACAAAGAAGTGAAGAGAAGCATAAGACAAGGACAAGAGAAACTATGCAAGAACCTGGCAGAAGAAGCAGAAAAAGGCAGCCGAAGAAGAACATGAAGGAGCTGTTGGACAAACCCGGGAAAAGTTAGCAGGGAGTCGACGATTTGACAGAGGCACTGTTTTGGACAAGGAGGGGAACACCCCTCCCCAAACCCAGATGCCCAGTTGCACCGCTGGAAAGAACACTTCCAGGAGCTCCTCAACCGGCCAGCACCACCGATCCACCAGACATACCACCCTCCGAGACACCACTAGACATCAAAAACCAACCCCCCCTACCAAGGAAGAGATCCTTTTGATTATAAGGGTCCCAAATTCAGCACGCGTACCTCAGTGCTATTCTGACAAACTCTGTTTAAGCTTTGCCCTTCATCATTTTAAATTTATTTTCAGAGTTCTTCTTAAACCCGACTTAAAATTTGTTTCAGCTTTTGTTCTCCCAAGTTGGATTATTTTAACTTTCTCCTTGCTGACTGTTCACAGAATGATCTCCTATGACTTAATACAAAACAATGCTGTTCAATTTAACCATCAGATACCCCAAAATACATTCAAATCATTCCAATACTTCTCTTTCTTCTTTTGTCTCCCAACTGAAAAATGAATTATTGATAAACTCAGCTTCAGTTCAGAAAATAGTTTGGCCCCTTCTCATCTTGGTGTTTTTTCTTTGTCTCTATATTCATAGCAAAAGTTGTGCTCATTGTGGGATATTCATCTCCTCCACATCCCTCGCTTTCACACCAAGTCCGCTGACAAATGTTTCTTTTTGCCCAGGTCCCAAAACCACATGCAGTAAACCCCCTCTCTCACTCTGCTTTTCAAAATGTCATCCTTCAAATCCTGTTTAAGATCCCTCTTCACATAAGAGATGCCCCTTTGTCTCCCCTTACCAACAGTTTCTCTGTGTGTGTGTGTGTGTGTGGTGTGGTGTGTGGGTTTTGGTGTGTGGTGCTGGATGGGGGGGTTTGAAAGAGAGTGGGCAGGGTTTGGGGGAATAAGTAGTTTTGCATGACGGGAAATTTTTTTGGGCCCTTTGGCTGTTTGTTGTATTTGTTTTTTCAAGTTCCCTTTTTTGTTATTGTTTGGGTTTTTACTTTTAAAGAAGATTTCTTTTTTAACAATAGCATGTTAGTATAAATTGTCTTATTTTAAAGTGTGTCAAGAGTTAACTAGGAGAAAAAAAAAAAAAAACAGGAAGAAAACTTTTTGATGTAGCTTGCTATACAGCTTTTTTTCAGCTTTTGATAGTTTTTTTGTCGCTATGAAATGTTTTTCCCATAAAATGAAAAAAGCACATGGGGAATTATAATTACATTTTTTATTTGCAATGGAACAAAAATCTTCAGTTTCTTTTTCATAAAAGTGGGGGATGGGGGGGGGGGGTTTGGAAAGGGGCAGGTAGGGGGGAGGGGGGTTTCGAGGGGGTGGGGGTTGGGGGTGGGGGTGAAAATTTTTTTGGGAAAAAAGGGTTTAGTAAAAGGTGGTTTTTTTTTTATGCTTTTTATGCAATATATTAAGTAATCAGTAAATCTAATTCTGAAAACGGGTTCTCTGTGTTGGTGTGTGCATGCATGTGTGTTGTGTGTGGTTGGTGTGTGTGTGTTTTTGGGTTTGTGTGTGTGTGTGGTAGATGGAAAAGATAAGAAAATTTTGTTATGCCCGCGCCCGCAAAGGGAACTCAGGGCGTCCCCCTTTTTTAAATAAAACTCAAGTCATTTAAAAAAAAATTTTTAAAAACCTTTCACTTTTCTTTAAATGAATTTTCTAGAACGCACCAGAAATTTCGTTAAAAATTTTCTCTGTAAAATGTAAATCAGTGAAAAATGTTATCTTCTCAAAGATGTGTGTGTTTGTGTGTGTTTGTGGTGTGTGGTTGTTTGCCAAGTTTTGTTTTTAAATACCAGTTTTTTTTTTTTTTTTAAATTTTTTTCCTCAGATTAAGTTGTTCTTAAAATTTTTGAAACATCAAGTTTTGAAGTTTGTCATGTTTAGACATGTGTTGTGTGTGTGCGTGTGTGTGTGTGCGCGCACACCACGCGCGCTGGTGTGTGTGTGCATGCGTGTGTATGTGTGTGTGCTTGTGTGTGTGCATGCGTGTGGTGTGTGGGGAGAGAGAGGGAGGGAAAGAGAGACAGAGAGGCAGAGATATGTTAGGAAACTTTTTGTCAGAGGATTTGGTATAGCTATACTTGCACACTGGGGAATGGGGTCCGGTTAGATTTTCTTGTGTGTGATGAGACTGAGAGGATGGCAGTCAAACCAGACTAAGGAAGTACAGAGACACAAGAAAACCACGGGCCAGCTGGACCCCGGAGACCTGTTTGAATTTCCCGGGGGGTGTACCCCCACGGGGGTGTTTATTAGGGGGGTTTCTGACATCTTTCTCTATGTTATAAATTTTTGGGGGGCTTGTTGGAATATTAATTTTTTAAAAATATTTTAAGGGGTTTTCTGAAAACTGATTTTGCGAAGTTTAAAATGGTTGGGGAGAGTCCCCAAATTTAACTTTTGGGACAAAAGTAAAATTCCTAAAATTTTGTCAAGGGTTTTTTTTCCCCATACAAAGATTTGCTCAGAAAATTTCTGAAGCCAAAGAGAAAAAAAGGGAAACAAAATCAAGGAGGGTGTATTATGACATTATTTTTGTATCCCCTGCAACATTCCCTGTTATTGTGAAATTTAAAAACCCCAAAAAAATCCACAAATGGCCATTACTATTAGCGTTTTTTGCAGAGTGTTTGCTTCTTTACAGTGGTGTTGAGTGTGAGTGAGTCATTTGTTTGGGGTTAGGGTTGTTTGTGGGTTTTTGAAATAGATAGGAAGTGTTGGATAAAAGGGTTTTTTGGGTGCTTTTTTTTTATATTTTTCCCAGTTCTTCTTCATGATTAAATGGGGTTGTGTAGTGTTGGTAAAAGGGGATTTTGTGGCTTTTATTTTATTTTCCCCGTTTTCTTCTGTTTAAAAATGTTGGGTGTTTTGGTGTGTGGGTTGGTGTGTTTGGGTGTTGGTGTGTTTGATGTCTAAGGTTTCCAGTTTTGAAATTTTGGGGATTAAAAATTGTGTAGTGTGTGTGTGGGTGTGGGTGTGGGTGTGGTGTGTGTGTGTGTGTGGTGTGTGTTGTGTGGTGTGTAAGTGTGTTTTTTCTTTCGTCTAAAAGGGTTTTTCCATTTTTAAAATTTTTGGGTTAAAAAATGTGGGTGTGTGTGTTGTGGGGTGGGGGGGGTGTGTGTGTGTGTGGTGTGTGTGTTGTGGGGTGTGCATGTTATACATCATGTGTACTTTTCACTCCCTTAGGAAAAAGAATGATGGCACTGTTGCTGCGGGTAATGAAAGGTGGTGATTCTTGGGGATGGAAGAGGGATCAAGGCCGTTTGAAAGTCATTTTTGGGACCATCAGGGTAAACGATTTGGGAAAGTTGGTTAAGTTGAGAATTTTTGGGAAGGGTGGAAGGCGCTTGGCAAGCGAAACAACTCCAAAATAAAAAATTACCTGAGTTCAACTTTTATTTTTTTTCATCATTTGCAATTTGTTTTGCGTAAAACAGGTAAGGCTTTAAATAAAAGGTGACATAAAAACATAGGAAGTCATAACCCCGTGATGTAAAAATTTTCCCATATTCTTAAAATTTAAGAAATAACCAAAAAGGCAGTCTACTTATGTTTAAATGTTTTGATTACATATTTTGTGTTTCCATAATTTCTAAAATCTTTTGAGTTGAATTAAAAAGGGGAAAAAGAAAGAAATTGAAAGTTACTTCTTTTTAGAATTTTGTTTTGATAAATACGAATCTTTAAAAATTTTGATTACTTTTTTTTTATTGAATAGTGGGCCCCTTTACACATGAAGTGTTCGTCTGGGTTCCCCGATTGAACTGCCCCTCTGGTCCCCCTTAAAAAGGAACTTTTAGGGAAAAGTTGTTCCCCCCAATTCCCGTGACTTGACCACAAAGGGATGAGAACGCTCCCCGTTTCCCCGTTGCGTTTTTAAAAAAATCTCCCCCGTTCGAAAAAATCTCCGCCGAAAAAAAAAAAAAAAACTAGGCCCTATCGTATTTTTTTGCTCCCAATCTGGCGAGCGCCCCCGGCGAGATTCCCCTGGGCTGGTTTTACTGGTTGATCGGCCAACCCTGCACATCCGCTTTTTGGCCGATGACCGAGTGTCATTTGTGATCATGGGGGCGAAAGAAATCGCAAAAAAAAAAAGGGAAAAAAAATCCCAACCGTTGGAAAAAAAACTGGGTCGAGGAAGAGGGGTTTTTGGGATAGAGTTGGAGAAGCTAGCAAAAAAGGTGGGCAGGGGTTTTGTGTTGCTTGCAAAAAGAAAACAGCTTTTGGAAGTGGGCTTTTTCATTTCTGGGTTAAATTAGTGTTGATTTTTACTAAGAAAAGCATTTTAGTATTAAAAAAAAGGGTTTAATGGGGTGTAATTTTGGACTAAGATTCAATTGAAAGACTTCATTCGTGGTGTGTGGGTTTTCCAGATCGTTGAGGCCTCAACAGAAAACCTCTTGAAACTGAAAAAAAAGAAGTACGAAAGACAAATGCCCGCAAGGGGTGGATATTTACCAAGGACACACTGAAGCAGAAAAAAAAAAAGGCCCCTTTTTACTTAAGCGTAAAGGGAAATGTTTTTTTATTTAGTGCCTTTGTGGAAAAATGAAAAAATATTTAGTTTTAATAGTAATTCCCCCCCCCCCCCCCCCCCCGTGAATTATTTTAAAACAATGTAATAAATTTGTTCAATTTAGATAAAAAGGGGCTAGAAAAATATTTGTGGTTTTAAATGTGGGTTTTTTTTGTTTTTTTTTTAAAAAAAGCTTCAGCTTCAGGGGCGCTGCCCCTGACCCCGCAGGGCTTGCCCCTTTTCCCCCCCTGGGGGCTCTGCCCCAACCCCCACAAAAAAACTCCTCGCTTTTTTAAAATTGTTCTCACCCCGAAAACATCATGTGTGCAAACTCTTGGGTTATTTACCTGTTGCTTTAACGTCCTTTTTATGACTCTTTCTTTTGAAATGTTTTGAACGGATTTTTTTTAAAGACTCTTAGTACAGACTCGGGGTCAGCTTGATTCCCCTTTGTTTTCATATAAAAAACAAAAGAGGGACTGAGACGCCCCCTTTTCTTCTCCATCTTTTTTTAAACCAAGAAAAGCCCCCAAATCTTCGCTGTTTTCTGTTTGTTGATTTCCTTGCCCTTTAACACTTTTCAGCCCCTTTTGGCCGTAAAATAAAGCAATTGGGTTCCCCCTTTTTTCTATTTTCTGGATTATTTATTTTTGGTAAATCGCCCCGTGGGTTCGCTTTTTTAAATTGTTTATTGTTTCTTTTTCATTTAACGGGTGTCCAAGGTCGTTTTCTCCCCTTTTTTGTTTATTCACACAAGACTGCAGAGGTATAATGACAGCCTTATCAATTCTTGATGATATGCCGTCACAGACTCTCCCAATAATGAGCTTTTTAAAGAATTTGTAACAGTTTTACACATGGTGTGCACCAAATTTTCCCGACTTAAGTCCAGAAAAAAAGGAGTGATCAGACTCCGAGAAATGTGATCCCTTTTCCCCATTTATGTTTTCAGGTAGCAAGGTTGAAAGGGTGACCAGTATAAAGTACTTAGGTTCTGTTACGAACAAACTTACATTCACTTCAAATTCTCTCTCTGTGTATAAAAAATGTCAGTCAAGAGGGGTATGCTTACAGAAATTGAGATACCTTGGAGTGAACTGTAACGTTTTTAAAAGCATTCTACTGAAGCAATATTGAATCTGTGATAAACTTTTTCATTTTTAGTGTGGTATGGTGGATTAAATGTGAAGAACAAATGCTTGCTGGAAAAGTTTGTGAAACGGTGGTGATAAAATGATTGGTGTTAAGCAACAAAGTTTTAGGAGAAATGTTTGAAAAAAGAGTGCCTAAGAAAGCTCAGAAGATTGTATGTGATGAAACCCATCCTCTGTTCCCTTTTATGAAAAGATGCCTTCAGATAGACGATTCCGGCAATTGAAATGTGAAACCAACAGACTTATTCGTAGTTTTTTGCCTCTCTCAATCCTTTCATTGAATAATCACTGACCTGACCATCCTGAGTGAATGTTCAATGCTGTCGTTATAAGATAGAGGAGAGGGTGAGGGGAGACTGGCTGACCTGACCATCCTGAGTGAATGTTTAATGCTGTCGTTATAAAGATAGAGGAGAGGGTGAGGGGAGATGGCTGACCTGACCATCCTGAGTGAATGTTCAATGCTGTCGTTATAAAGATAGAGGAGAGGGTGAGGGGGAGACTGGCTGACCTGACCATCCTGAGTGAATGTTTAATGCTGTCGTTATATAAAGATAGAGGAGAAGGGGAGACTGGCTGACCTGACCATCCTGAGTGAATGTTAAATTTGCTGTCGTTATAAAGATAGAGGAGAGGGGGAGAACTGGCTGACCTGACCATCCTGAGTGAATGTTCAATGCTGTCGTTATAAGATAGAGGAGGGGGTGAAGGGGAGACTGGGATAAAGAGAGAAGGGTGGGGGTGGGGGAGGTGGTGGGGAGAGAATGAGAATGTAGATGTTGGGGGGAGGGGGGATGATAATGAAGTGATAATGATTTTAAAATTATCTCAGTTCTCACCCTTTTTGTAGTATGTGTGTGTGCGTGTCTGTGTCTGTGTGTCTGGTGTGTGTGTGTGTGCATGGTGTGTGTGTGTGTATGTGTGTGTGTGTGTGTGTGTGCCCCTTTTTTACGGTTTATTTTAGCATACAGCCGATTTTATTAAATTGACTGGATATGAAATGGAATGTATGTTGGGTAGAGTTATTGATTAGTTTTATGTGAAAAATAAGCCTTCCTTTATTTATATTTGTTTTTAAATTTGTGGGCATGTGCAGGTGTAAGTGCATTTGCACGTTTTACATTATTCAATGTTGTGTACTCATATGTCATGTGTTTATGCGTTCCCACAACAACAAAAGTTCTTATGAAAGAAAATAAAGTGTCTTGATTGATTGATTGATATTTTTGTGTGCATTCATTTCTAACAGCAAAAGAACAGTTTTTAGGATGGCAGCAAATTTAGGATCAGTCGGATCTGAAATAACTTGTCGTTTGCTCCCAAAACATGTGTCCAGAACTGCGATCTGAAATAACTTACCTTTGCTCCCTAAACATGTGTCCAGAACTGCGATCTGAAATAACTTACCTTTCCTCTCTAAACGTGTCCAGAACTGGATCTGAAAGAACTTACCTTTGCTCCCTAAACATGTGTCCAGAACTGGGAGAAAATGGTTAAAAGAAAAAAGTCACCAAAGTACAGCACAGTCAGGTCAGCTATGTCAGTCATGTTATTGAAGTCACCAAAGTACAGCACAGTTCAGGTCAGCTGTGTCCAAGTCATGTTATTGAGTCAACAAAGTACAGCACAGTTCAGGTCATCTGTGTCCAAGTCATGTTATTGAAGTCACCAAAGTACAGCACAGTTCAGGTCAGCTGTGGCCAAGTCATGTTATTGAAGTCACCAAAGTACATTCAGGTCAGCTGTGTCCAAGTCATGTTATTGAAGTCACCAAAATACATTCAGGTCAGCTGTGTCCAAGTCATGTTATTGAAGTCACCAAAGTACATTCAGGTCAGCTGTGTCCAAGTCATGTTAAATTTAAGTCACCAAAGTACAGCACAGTTCAGGTCAGCTGTGTCCCAAATCATGTTATTGAAGTCACCAAAGTACAGCACAATTCAGGTCAGCTGTGTCCAAGTCATGTTATTGAAGTCACCAAAGTACATTCAGGTCAGCTGTGTCCAAAGTCATGTTATTGGAAGTCACCAAAGTACATTCAGGTCAGCTGTGTCCAAGTCATGTTATTGAAGTCACCAAAGTACAGCACAGTTCAGGTCAGCTGTGTCCAAGTCATGTTATTGAAGTCACCAAAGTACAGCACAGTTCAGGTCAGCTGTGTCCAAGTCATGTTATTGAAGTCACCAAAGTACAGACAGTTCATGTCATCTGTGTCCAAGTCATGTTATGAAGTCACCAAGTACAGCACAGTTCAGGTCAGCTGTGTCCAAGTCATGTTATTTACAGCTCTGCTGACTGTCTGGGCCATGGTCAGGGTTGATCTTTGTTAGCCAAGTACACTACTAAAGGTTGTGTCCCAAGTCTGTTGAAATAATCTTCCAACAGTGTTATCATGAGTAAAACTGTGTGTTGTGGTTTTTCTGTACGATGATACGTGGCCTGTGGGGTGGTCCCAGCTGACAGTTAGCCACCAAAAATGTCCGTCTCGAAAAGAAGTAACGAAGAAAAGAAATTCAACGCATCGAAATTCTTCAATGCAATTTCCTCATCATGCGTTGCAAATGTGCTTGGGGGGCTGTGGATAACCCAAAAAAATAAAGGCATGCGTTGAATCTTGATACAAGCCCCTTGTGGATGTCCGAAAAAAAAAAAACAAAAAAAACAAAAAATAAAAAAAGTACAAATAAAAATAAAAAAAAAGAAAAAAAAAAAAAAAAAGCGGTTTTTCCCTATCACACCCTCAGCCATCTTAATCTGCAATAGCCTTTGGTTCAGAATCAATTTGGTTTGAATCGAACCACTTTTTGTCTTTGAGAGAATTGAAAAATAGACTCCTCACATCTGGACATTGGTGTCAGAATCAAACTGTGTTCTTGTGTCACCTTGTTGATTTCTCGCATGTTCAATGCACAAAAAAGCGCCACACAGTGTACCCATCATCTCTTCCGGATCAGAACGACCTGGTGATGAAAAGGGGAAAACAAGATGGTTTCATGATATCCATTCTGTACATTTTATCAAATTCTTTTTTGACCAAAGTCGTTCTCTGAAAACGAAAGAAAAGTGGATAGATAAGAGACGGAAGAGGAAGATGGATAAGACTAAGAGGGAAAAATAAAGGAACGAAAAAGAAGGAAGAGGAGGAAAAGGGAAGAGGATGATAAAGAGATAAGAGGATACTGCCCGAAACATTCTAGGTTTGGATATATCTGTCGAGCGAAAATGCGATTACTTGTAGAAATAAGAATTCAGTGATGACGCCCCTTTGGCACATGCAGGTAAGCATCTCCTGAGTGTCTTTTCCATGACCTGTTATAAGGTTTGTAGCCTCTTTGTCTGTGCTAGGGGCAACTTATATTGGACCTCTTTCACACCTTCAGGTTCTGCACCTGTGGGAACTGTTTTGTTTAGGACTCCTTGGAAGTAGTAGATTAGAGTAGTATCTGGTACAACCTTCATTTTCCCTTCTCATAAAGGTATCATGACACTGACGCAATGTACCACTCATTCTTCTTTTGTACTCTCTCTAAAAGGTTGATTGATTGTTGTGATGAAAACCAATTTTTGTACCCATTCATGTCGTATAAGTAAGGTAATCATTCACATCATGTCTCTTGTGAGTATGAAGTTTTTTTTTTTTTACAACAAATGGGCCCCCCTTCCATCGCCAACACATTTGTGTTGTCAGTGGGCAGCAACACTAACACTGCTCAACAAATTGACAATTTTCTGTTCACTTCCCTTCTGAAGTTTATTCTGTTCTGTGCTCTACGACCAGCTTCCTGCACCGACCCTTTGGTGCTTAGTCATTCATGTCAGTCAAGTGGTCTTATGTGTTTGTACCATAATCATGTATTGAGTTCACTGTGTGTTCTGGGTTTATCACCTGTCCATGATTATACATGAGTTGGGTAGGACCCCTGGGTACTCTGCAACATACAATAAATTGAAAGGAGGAAAAAAAAGGAAAAGAAAGGAAGAAAAAAGAAAAAGAAAAGGAAAAAGGAGAATACCAAACTGGAAAAATGGAAAGAAAGAAAAGAAAAAAAAAAAAAAAAACCTGTGGCTTCTTGCGGAAATCCTCCCTGTATGCAAAAACAAACGCGCAATGGTACGGTTAACAGCCTTTCCCAATCATTTGGTTTTTGTTCAATCTTCATTTTCCTGTGCATGGTCTTTAGGTGCCATTTAAATCGTTCCACGATCAGTGGTCTGGGGATGGTAAGGAAAGAGTGGGAAATTGAAGTTAGTTGCGAGACACACAACAATTCTCAACAATTCTCTCATCATGTTTTGCTGGTTAATGGTGTCCCTTGCGTCTGACAAATTTCATGTGGAACACACGTGCGACAGAAGATCACAACAAAGCGTTCGCTACTGCTTTGTCGTAATGGTCGTGAGGGCGAACTGCCTCCGGTTATCTCCGTTGCCCCATGTCTACAAAGGTGAGAATATGTATCGGCACCTTAAAGTTGACAACGGGCAGTTGCGCCCGACAAGAGCACCCGACTCTCGAGTAAGGGTTCTTCTATCACAGGAACTGCTGATTGCAAAGGAGGGCTGGCGGTTTTACTTGCCCTGTGCGAATGGTCTTCTGGCTAAATATCACAGGCCCTGCAGTATTCCTTAATCTCCCGGTGCATTTTGTCTCCTGGCCAGATAAAAATAGGGACAATTCTTTTTTTGGGTAGGTACTGTTGATGGCCAATATGCCCACCCCACAGCCCGGCAAATGAGCTTGCCTAGAGGACAGACGGTTTTGCAAATCTTTGAGGGGTACCACAAGTTGCCAGGCACTATCCTGTCTGTCCGGGTAGGGTACCTATCACTGAGCGGTTACATTTATCGACATTACGTGACCACAAAAACACTCAGTCCCTTTTTTTTTCCTGGCGGTTTTTTTCCTGTCCCGAACTTTTTGAAATCATGATTCCAAAGAGCCTGTCCTCCTTTCTGGTAAAATCGGATCACTTTGTCGGTTCTTTGAATTGAAATGAATGTAATTGTGATGTGAATGATGATGGGGGGATATGATGAATACGTCCAATTGTTGGAACTTTGGCAAGTCCAACAAAGGTCGGAAAGGTTTTGTCAGTCTTCCTTTGTTTTGTGCACTCGTTTTGTGTTTTTTGACTGCATTTGCAATTTTCAACACACAAGCAAACATGTGCAGCAAGGTATATTCGACCTAGAATCAATCATCACACACAGGTTTATCACAACACAAGCTTGACACTGAAGGAAAAAAAAAGTCGGACAATCAATGGTTGACTACTTGCCATGGAAAATCAACCAGTTTCACCACCCAGCCTCTAAACATGGTACAGGAGAAGATGTTTCTCCACATACTGTCTTTTTGATTGATATCCATATGTCTTCTGACTCCCCACTGTAGTGAACTGAATCCAAATGACCAGTAAGCTTGCCTCTTGTCCATTATTCACGTACCCTGGACATTTTGTTGACTTTCCCCCTCGGGGTCAAGCCATATTGTTGCTACAGACAACCCGATGGGAGCCTAGCCTATCATCCTGGTGATTTCAGCATTGGTGGCCGATACAGTCTTTCAGACAAGTGCTTCTGGTCACCACACTGTGCATGTTCTGCCTTTTTCTTTGGACTTGTGCTGGTTTGGGCACATTCTGTTGGGTGTTGACAAATGCTTTGGATTTGTCAGGTGTTCTTTCCTGTCTCAACACGACAAAAGTTATGAGTAGAGTGTTTCCTGACCCTCTGGTATTTTATATATGAAACATAAGATTTACTTGGGTACCCGCCGTTGCACACGGTAACCCCCACATATCCTCCCTCTACAATATTGGAATCACCATCTGGTTGGGTTGGATTCCATGATGACACAGAAGAGAAAGAAGCGTGTGCAAAATAGGTGTGAACTTTTTCCTCAAGTCCCAAGGTTTTCACTCTTATGTACTTCTCTGATCCTTTCAGCCCTTCTCACAAATCTTCACATCTGAAAAAAAACAGTTTCCTTCAAAAAAGGTTAACCAACTTTGACAGAACATGTCGACAGAAATGTTCAGTGATCAACAATCAAAAAGACCATCATTGATTTTGTACTCCCTGACAAGGGCTATTCCATCGCATGAAAAAAAAGCGGTGCAACTTATCAAAACAAACTGAAAAAGATGGTCTCACTTTTGTTCTGGCTTAATTACTCAGTGCGATGGAATATTTTCTCACGAAAAACCTTCCTTTTTACATGAATGAACACTGAATGAGCGCTTCCAACAATGGTTTCCTACTCAATCTTTGAACGTTCTACTATTTGGCTGAGAGGGATAACAGCTCAATAATAATACCGTCCAAAGCCTTTCCTTTTAAACACTCCAGAAAAAGAAAAAGATATAATTGATGCCAATCATCCTTTCCATACCACAGATTTTGCCCTATGCTGTTCAAAGCCCCCTGCAACAGGTTTTACACTTTTCAATATCATCTTGTTGTCATCAAACCCCAGTAAGGAGAAATCATTTATTTGGGAAGGTAATTATACGAGCTTGAGCAAGAAGCGTTCAGCTTGGTCTTTTTATCTTCAGCCATTATTTTCTCTTTTTCAGAATTTTTTTAGCGGTTTCCTGCAACTCCATATTCTCTTTCTTTAAAGTTTTTTTTCAAGTTCTTTCTTTCCTCTTTCATTCTGTACCTCAATTTCTTTTCCCTTATTACATTCTGTTCAGTTCTGTAACCTCCATTCTTTTCTCTCATTTCATTCTGTTTTCAGTCTGTCTTGTAGTTCTGTAACCTCAATTCTTTTACCGCTCAATTCATTCTGTTTAGATCAACTCCCTTTCCTTCAATTACATTCTCTGTGGTGCATTTTAAAAAATCTGCTTCATTCTTCTCAGCTTGCTGCCTCTTCAAAAGTTCTGCCTCATTCGTTCGCGCCCTTGCTCTAGCCTCTACCAGGCCTTCACGATATATGGCTTTAGTTTTTGCTACTTGCGGATACCTGAGAAGCAAATTAGCTTCCTCTTTCATCTCAGCCCGAGCTGGTCCTAGCGGAGGGCTCAAGAGGAACCCTGCCATTTTAAACAAATTGTACTTTGGAAAAAATAAATAATAAAATAAACTAAGTCCTCAGAGACCAAATATTGACAAATGTATATGAAATGACAAATTTATGTACACAAATTTTTAACTCAATTTGAAAAAAAGAAAGAAAAAAAAAAGAAAAGAAAATAAAAAAAAAAGAACAATGTAGCCCCACTTCAAGCTAAGAAAAAGAAAAAAAGAAGAAAAAAAGAGAAAAAAATTATATATAGAGGCATTTGCTCTTATGCATTTCCAGCAAATGATAATGATGAAATCACTGGTTTTATGCTTAATCCAATGTTGTTTAGCCAGGGTTTACAATTGACAAATAATTTTTTTAATGTTCCAATTTTACAAATGCAAATATATTATTGCTTATCTCCCTACTTAGACAAATACTTATATAATACATGCGTACTCCAATTCAGCAAGCCAAATTACAATCCATTTATTGCTGACTCCAACCGCCAGCAATTTACAATAGCAAGCCATGCTGATTCATTTAAACAGCCAATGAATACATTTTCCACATTCACAAAATTAACTTACACACTATTTTACAAAAGTGTATTTGTAACTTAATAAGTCAGACCCAGAAAAATTTTTTCAAATATCTTTAAATTTAACTCTAAATTGCCTGTCGTGTCAGCCCACCCCGACCCGACCCCCGACTTTGATAACAGTCCAAGATGAGAAGTGATGACTCACAAGAGTAAGAGTTTGGCGCCGGGGTACGACCTGCTCACATCCAGACCACCAGGTATTGCGTCTGTTTTTTTTTTAAAAACCTTCCCGACACTTCCCTCAAGTTGTCGAGACTCCGAGAGTCGAAGAGAAGACAGGAGAAGTCCGTCTTACGGCACATAAAATATAGGAAAAGAAAAGAAAAAAGTATTAGAAAAACAAAAAAAAACATTATAATTATAAATTAATTTCTCATACAATCAATGGGTCTCTAATCATAACCCTTCTGAAAACGAAAATGGAAATATATTAATATTACTTTTTTTCCGGAAAACAATTCTAGAATAATGTTACTACATATCAAAAATTTAATAGTTTCACTGACCCTCCTTATCTTCTGATGACAACACAAGTATGAAAAAATGCTGGCTTGCCACTAATGATCTACGAAGCCGGGTTTTGACCTTGTTTTACTCTGTTGTTTAATAGAGAATTAAAACACGAACAGCCCCCAACGACTTTTTTATAATATCTGTGTGATCATCAATAGGCTCACTCTCGACGCTTTTTCGCAACACCTCAAAACCATATTAAGCTCCATCTCCGCCAAACAGTCAGTCTGTATCACGCCAACATTTTTTTATAACAGACTCAATGAGAAATACAAGTCAGTTCAACTTTACTTGTATGAAAACCACCTTTTTTTCTTTAAATTCACATTCATAATTTAACATACATTGTTGCAACACAGGATATTCACAAATTAACTTTACATTAAATTTAGCCAACCCTTAAACATTTACTTTATTTCTAAACTACTGACCTCCCCTAAACGAACTATTCCACTGACCTGTAACTAGAAACTCACCCTAACCTCCTGCTAACCAAAATTAAATAACTTCCCAAGTTCCCAACTAACAATTAATTCACACCGCCCTACACTCTCCAATCACTCGAACACATTCTTACGACAATTCTTAGACTCATGCTACCCAATGCTCACATTATTCCGACAAATTCAATTCTTGTACAAATACCAAACGCAACTACAACGTCCAGCCTCAAGCGCAAGCTCCCATTGTCAATTCACAGTTCACTCCAGCCAGCGGGTTCGTAGGAGAACTGCGCGCCAAGCTATCAAACATGATGCATGCACAAGGCCGGAAAAATATATTTAGTAACCTAAAAAATATTGTGCCTATTCGAAACATATTGAAATCTCCTATAAGTCGGAAATTGAACTACACCCTGAGCACTATATACAAAATCCGATCGTTACTCACCAAGCAGCCACCCTCCATGCATTCAGTAAAAGGACCGATACTCGGGTCGGACACGGCCTGATATTCCTTCGCATTGCCTTCGGCTTCACCAAGGCCATACTCACAGATGCGGAGAGATTATTTAAAAAAATCCCAAGAACCCAAAAAACTTTTTTTTTTTTAACACTGGCCACTTCACTTTCTGTCTGTGTCCAATGTCTGTTATGAATGAACATCAGCACCTGTGTTTTGTTGCTGGTTAATGTAATTTAAATCGGCCACAGTGTGAAAATGAGACTGTTCATCTGTGCTGTTGTCGTCCAAGTATGTATGAACATCTGCCACAGTGTTAATGTTATGAACATCTTGTTCACAAGTGCAGGTTCATCATGAGAACTGTCTGTTGTGGTCCAAGTCTGTATGAATATCTGCCCCCTCAGTGTTTTAATGTACGAATAATATGAATGACAATCTGCACAGTGTTAATGTCATGAAATAATCTGCCACAGTGGTTGTGTTATTGTTATTGAACTTCAGCCACAGGGTTATTGTAGGACATCTGCCCTACAGTATTGTTTTAGTGCTAATGAATCATCTGCAACAGTGGTTTGCGTTAATGTACATGAATATGAACATCTTGCCACAGTGTGAATGTTGAAATTCTGCCACTGTTGTTAATGTTTGAAAATCTTCACAGTGTTAATGTGTGAAAATGTGTAAATCTGGCCACAGTAGTCGGTTTTGTTAATCTAATGATTCATGAACATCTGCCACTGGGTGTTAATGTATGAACATTCTGCACAGTGTTAAGTTAATGAACATCTTGCACAGTGTTGTGTATTGAAAATCTTCACAGTTGTTTAAAATGATGAACTGTTCTGTTGTGTCCCAAGTCTGTAAGAAAATGAACATCTGCTTCAACTGATTAACATGTGAACTGTCTCTTGTTGTTGTCTCCAAGTCTGAATGAACATCTACCACAGTGTGCTAATGTCTGAATATCTTCCACAGTGTTGTTAATGTATGAACATCTGCTACTACCAGTCTGTTAATGTATGAAAAATCTATGCCACAGAGTGTTAATGTAAAATCGAACATCTGCCAAAGTGTTTTAATTTTAATGTATGATTATCTGCCACAGTGTTTTTGTTAACATGCAGGATCTGTCCTGTGTGTTCCAAGTCTGTATGCAACATCTCCGCCACAGTTGTTAATTAATGTATATGAAAAAATAAAAGATAATAACTGATGCCACAGGGTTAACATGAGACATGAGAGAGAACTGTCGGCTTGTGTCCAAAGTAGGTAGATGATACATTTCTGCCACAGGTGTTTTTATCTGTCCATTGCCATATATGAACTTCTGCCACAGTGTTATTATAACTAGTTGTACATCTGCCAACAGGGTTTTAATTGTATGTAACATCTGCCACAGTTTGTTAATGTCAATGAACATCTGCCACTGCTGTGTTTAATTGTTTTGTTTAATGTAATGATGTTTAGTGAATCTGTACCGTTGGTTAATGTATGAAAAAATCTGTCACAGTGTTAATGTAGGAACATTTGAAAAATCGCCACAGTTGTTTATGGAATGAAAATCTTGTCAGTGTTAATTGTAATGTAATGAAAAAATAGTCTTGTCACAGTGTTAACATGCAGAAACTGTCTGTTGTTGTTGTACACACTAGTTTACTCTGAAAAGCCTTCAGTTCAGTTCAGTTCAGTTCAGTTCAGCGGTTTTTTTAATTAATGTCTTCCATCGCCAGTATGATGTCCAGACATTTTTTTTGTACAAAAATAAAAACAAAAACAAAACAAAAAAAACCCAACCATCTCCACACTCAACTTATCATCCATGTTAGTGCTTTTCAAACCACATCTGATTAATGGCATCGTTGAGATTTAGTTTTTAGGTATTAGTGAATGAAATATCCTAGAGGTAGTGGTACGCCAGAATTGTTGTTGATCTTCATAAAATAATATAAAATGTTGGCAACCTGTGACTGCGAATAACCTTTGGCGTTATTTGTTCGGCCGCATATGAACCGCATCATATGACAGTATTTCAGCATTACCACAAAGTTATTCATGTCCAATACTTTTCTCCTGATTAGCGCCAGGGTCAACACGGCACATTCAAACAATTGATATTGTGCACAGAAATGTTTTTTTATTATGCAGACACCAAGTCTAGTACCATGATGAAATATTTAGTTGTTCCAAGTATTCATCCTTAATTCATAAATCAATCATACAAAGTGCCCTGCGGGCAGGCAACGACTGGTAAAGTAGAGTAGCCAGTAGCATTTTTGGACATGTGATTCTGCTTATGTAATACTACTTGTCCCCATAATTGGAAATTAATTCGCAGAGAGGACAAATCTAAGGGATTGTTTAATAAATTTTCAGTGTTTCTAATAATTTGCTTCCTTATTTTGTGCAAAAAAATCTGTCTGACTATTTCATACCACTTTATTCACAGTGATGAGGGATGTGGACCCAACAACCAAAAAAAATATTCTTATGCCAGAGATGTTATAAATAATCAACGCACAGCAGTAGTAGTAATTGTATTATTCAAAAAAGCAAAAATCTTTTCTAGCGTTACCAAGTCCAACGCTCCAGTGAACAGATTGTATAATTTATTTAATAAAAACAGGATCTGGACATCACCACACAGTAGTTTACATTTTATTGAACGCAGTTGGTGTATACATAGTCAAAGCACCAGTATTTGCATATATTCTGAGGAATAGGCATTGAAACCCCATTTCCCAAATGAATAATGATTTCCCTGACCGTTTAAATAATTTATATATAAAAAAAGTTGGGATTTGTAAAAGCCCCAGAACCCAGATCCAACTGTCAGGATTCCAATTACTGACATCTCGATCTGGTATAATGTTAAACCTTTTTAAATGATTTGGATAGACTTTGGGATAGCTGTTTTATAAGTGTTTATGAACTTCAGTTGCTTAAAATATTTACATTTTCACTTATCTGTATCACAGTTGTTGTTATCTGTAATCAAAAGAAGCATTTAAAGTGTAAGAAATCGTCGCACCCAAGGAGACCAGTGGATGGTACTGCAGGAAAATTCTGCTATAGCAGTAGTATAGTAATATCAATTATTTCAGCATGTGATGTTGTTTTGTGACAGAAAGTCAGATGTGTCTGTAGTTGTGTAGTTTCTAAATCTGGTTCGAAATTGGTTTGAATATATGATGTTTAGGCCCCTTTAGGACGCCTGTTTGTGATTAAGAATATATAAGGAGAACTTGGTATTGGTTCTTCATACTTAAGGCCAAATGAAGTTTTCACTGGGAAAGTCTGTGACAACATTACAACGTGACTGTCTATGATGTTTTATCCAAGTGTGTTAGTTTCACTGGAAAAGAGTCTGTGAAACATTATCAACTTGACACTGTTCTCTGTTTTATCAATGAGTGAGTTTCATTTCACTGGGAAGTTCTGTCACATTAAACTTGAACTTGTTGTTTATCCATGTCAGATTACACTGGAAAGTTTGTCACATTCCCTAAACTTGGATTGTCTGTTTTGAACAAAGTCATTTTCACTGGGGAAGTCTGTCAACTCATTACAACTGGAACCGGTCTGAATCTGTTTTATCCAAAGTCAAGTTACACTGCTGGAAGACTTTACAGAAAAACTTCTTTATAACAGTGGACCAGTACATTACTGGCAAAAACTCATAAAGCACAATAAACATGACTCAAGTCGTACTGTGGAGCAGTGGGACAGAGAGGTTCTTCTTTTTCTTTTGTGCAGAGCCTTCCACAAAGAGGGAAAACGGGAAAATAGTTCGCCAATGCCTTGGAACGCATCGGCCGTCCGTTGTGTGGATCATATACAACGTATGTTATATGACAACTGTGAAAATTTTCGCCATCCATGGTTGCGCTTACGGGCTGAACCCAAAAGCTGAAGAGTACAGGTCGGTTGGAAGGTGGAATATTTCTGACAGGCACATGGAGGTTGTTCTGGCGCCATTTGGGGCGGGCGAGGCTCGGTTGGAATTCTTTATGGCCTCTCTCCAAATCGGGGGGTTTATTTACTGGTTAATATAGCAGTAGCATGGTTAGCAAGGAGGAAAGACTAGAAAGGAGAAGGAAAGGAGTAGCAAGAGAACAGAAGAAACCACACAAAATCATAGCCAGGGAGATCTCTGTGTTGTTAAGGTTTTAACAGCTATTTCTTTAAAAAGTGTCAAATGCAGATGAGCACTAATATCCCAAATCAAATTCTAAACTATTCCATTCAGTCGCGTCTTAAAACGTCCGGTCTTGGGCGGAATTCCGCGACGATTTCGGTTTTTTTTTTGTCAAAAAAAAAAAAAAAAAAAAAAAAAAAAAAAAACCCCGACAGGACGCAAGGTATCCGTGATCAGCTTCTTGCAACGGTTCATAAGCACACCTGCGCTGCAAGTATGGCACATGATTATTATTGGAATGAGCAAAAGAAGTAGAAGTAAGAAGGTTTCCGGTTCGGACTTTCCGGAAAAAAAACAAAAAAAAGGAACAAAAAAAAAAAAAACCAAGGAAAAAAAAAAAAAAAAAAAAAGAAAAACAAAAAAACAAAAAATGGAGGAGATTAGAGGGGCGGCACACAAGCGCGCAGTCATTGTTCATGCGGGTCGATTTTTGTGACGAATATCTGCAATTATTAAAAAACAAGTGAATAGTGATAAACTGGGGAGTGGAGTTGAGAGACGAAGGAGTGGAAGGAAGCTTCAGATTCAGAACAGAAAAGTGCTGAACGAAGAAGAAAGAAGTCAACGAAAAGAAAGAAGTGCATTGGGAGACTTTCTTAGCAAAGTTTATTGCACCAGGTTAGCTTGGTGTGCAAACTGTGCTTTAACGGGAAGAAGTGGAGTGAACCGTCGTTCGGTGGTCGGGGAAGGAAGAAAAGAAGAAGAAGAAAGCTCTAGATCAGAAGAACGAAGGAAAGAAAGAAGAAAGAAGAGAAGGAAAGATAAGCTTACCCTTGATACATTCGTTCAGCGAAAGCCACCGTGTCAAACGATCCCAACGCGCGCCCTGAGACTGAGTGAGGAACTACAAGAAGGTCCCTGAAGACACTTTAGCAGCAGTTTTATATTTAGTTGTGTTTTTATTTTTTCTAAATTTTTTTTAAATTAATTTGTTTTATAAAAAGTCCCAAGGATAGTACATTGACAAATCCTGTGGGGAAAAAAAGAGGCGTGGGGTGATATAGAAATGTGGACGTGGGCACTCACACTCAAGGCTTGTGACTGCTCCATCACATTGTGGTGTTGATATGATTCATTTCCCCGCCTGCTTGGTCGCCACAAATTAATGGAAGATTATTATGTGGTGGCTTGACTAGTGGTCTTTTTGTATGTAGCGGGCGTCCCCAATATAATTGTCGAGTATTTAGTATGACTCATCTCAAGAAACGCAATGCTGCTGTGGTCTTAGGGTTGGTGACAGAGTGACCACTGAGTTTTCGGAGTTAACAAGGGCTGGTAAGGTTATACGGTGCTGGTCATTGTGTTTTGAACACTGGATGTGCATCATAGGAGAAGAGAAGGGGGGAAAAGAGTAGAGTCAGTTTTTTTTAACCCAGCAGGATGGCCTAGAGAACTCGAACCTGTTGTCCAGGTCGGTGCTGGTCCTCTCTTCTGACCAGTCATTTCCAGTGTGGAATCGATAGATAGTTGGGGAAAAGCTACCAGGGGGAAAACTTAAAGAAGAGAGAAGAAAGAAAAAGAAAGAATTCATATCGTTGAATTGATGGAATTGAGAAGCAAGAAAGAAGAGCAGGTTACTTACACGAACCTAATTCGTGTTTGTTTCAGCCCTTCACCCTTTACCTTCGCCCTTCACCCTTCATCTTTCACCCGTGTTGAAGGTGGTTCTTTTTTTTTGAAGTTGAAGATGGACAGGTTGCTGAGGAAAACACACCGGTTAGTGGTTAGTAGTTCAGGCCCCCACAGCCAGTCCCACCCAGCCCAGTACCATCGACTCGGCGAGGAGGAAGTTAGGAGTGTGAAGCTCGTCATTTCGCAAGAGAGAAAGAGAGACAGAGGGAGGACGTCGCGGAAGGAAGGACAGAAGGGAAAAGTGGATGAGAAGACGAGACTCGTACTCTCCAGGAACAACGAGAGTCTCACGGGGGCAGTGGGCGGCCAGTAAGTGGAGTTTGGCTGTAGTCGGCCCAGTATATTGTTAACAGAGAAGAAGGACAGGGGAATTGAAGAGGAAAGCAGGAAGCTTTTTACTAGAGGCAGGCAGGTCCCTCAGTTGATTACGGGAGTTATGTATTCTCCTGCGTTCCGGAATTTTGGGTGGTTGTTTTTTCTTTTTTTGTTAAAGGAAAATGTGAAGCCAAACAAGGCTGTTATAGAAGCGGAAACGAAACTGCCTGTTTTATTATCTCAGTTTTGTATAATAGAGGCGATACATGTGTGAAGACTATTTTTCTCTATCAGTGTCTGTATGAGAGATACATGGGTTGGAAGATTGATTTGTCTCTCGGTCTTGGTGTGAGGGAGAGATACATCGTGTTGCAGATTTATTTGTCTCTCAGTGTGGAGGATGGAGGAGATACTTGTGCTGTGTATGTTAAACTCTTGTTTACAGTTGTGGTTGTGTTGACTAGTAAAGTGTTTTTTCCCTGAAGGGAGGAGTAGGGGGAGTAAGAAGAAAAACATTCGGTAGTGCTCCTTTTGGGTGTGTGTGATTGGAAAGGATTGCGGTGGGTTTGGAGTAAATGCTGTCACTGGAACTGCGGGGAGTGTATTTATGGTATATGCAGAGTGGACAGTGTGACAAGTGGTGACCCCGACTCCAGTTTTCTTCACCGGGCGTAGCTGACGTTTTGTTTCCCCGGGAAAAAGGAGAAAAAAAAAAAAAAAAAAAAAAAAAAAAAAAAAAAAAAAAAAAAGGATTTCTTTTTGGGCCCTCAAGGGTTTGATTACGGGGAAGAGAAAAAAACAGGATTTCTATTTGTGCCACTCAAGGGTTTGATGGGAGGGAAAAAAGAGAAAAAAAAAAACAAAAAAAAAAAAAGAAAAAGTGAAAAATAATTAAAAAAGGAAAAAAAAAAAAAGGAATTTCTATTTGTGCCCTTTCTAGGTGTTATTTTTTTTGTGGGGAGGAAAAAAAAAAAAAAAAAAAGAAAAGAAATTAGTTCGATTATTGATTGTGTTTAATATTTGCATTTGTTGTTGTGTTTTGCTATTTCTATATGTGTTTTGGGTGGTCTGGTGGACATTTTTGGTGCGTCGTTTTTTTGGCTTTACTCGTTATAAGGGTTTTTTTTTTGGTAGGATTTTTTTTGACACTTTCCCCACCTCAGGACCGATAGCCTCAAACTCCTCTTGCTCGGAACCTGGCTAGCCTAAGGGTGGCCGGCAGGGCGTTGAGGTAGAATCGCTGTCTTTCCCCTAGGAGGATTAGTCATTCTTGTCACCCCTTTCCTCCCAGGACTGATAGCCCCATCCTCTTCCTGCGTTTTTTTTAGCAGGGGTCGACATGGCGTTGGGAAAAGGGTCAATAATAGTCTTTCCCTTCTGATATAATATATAATTACATATTTTCTATTCGCTTTCTAATTTGTTTCAGTTGATTTGTTTTCCTTGCCCCTCAGAGGTGGGGGGATCAACTCTCTCTCCGTTCACGCTAGAGTAGTGTAGGTGGTGGAGTTGATTACCGCTTGCCCAAATAAACATCTTTATCTTTTGATCACTTTTTTCTTTCTTGCGGTGGTGTGGTGCGAGGAGATTTTCTTTGAGTTTGGGGGTATTGAAATGTAATTGTGATTAATTGATTGATTGTTTTGTATTGTATTTATTACTGTAGTTGTGGTGAATATGGGGCAAGTTGTGATTTGTTTTTCCGTCTCCAGTTTCCACGGGAGGACCGGGACACTAGGGTGACTGTTTTCCTGTCGGGCTCTTCTTTTGCCTTTTCTTGATTTCCTGCTACTGTTCCGGTCCTGTGTTGTATCCTTTCATTTCCTTTTCCCCCCTTTTTCAATAACCTCTTAAAACCTTCTCCCTAATAGGCTACTCATCTAGTTTTCTTTTCACATTTCATATTTTAGGTATGAGGAATATTTCCGCTAGAGTTTAGTTTATAGTTTGAGTTTCTCCCTCTTTTTAATTGTTTGTTGATTCCTTTGTTTTGTAAATTTATATTCATTTTTTGTATATGGCGGTACATTTGTTTTGGGTAAATTCGTTTGAATGTAAGTAAGAAAGAAAAAGACTGACAACAAGTACATTGTGAGAACTTAAACTTATATAAGTATTTTATTTTCAGAAAAAGAAAATCGTTATCTATTGTGTTTTTTTGTTTTCTTTCTTTAGGGGGACAACAGGGGGGTAAAAAACAGTTTTGTATTAAACTCATTTGTTTGGGTAAAAATTCAAAATTGTTGATAACAGTTGTGTTGCAAAAGTATTTTTGGAAAAAATACATTCCTTGGATTGGATTTCATATCTACCTGTTTTAGTAAAGCGGTTTTTTTGTTTACACCGGCAAATTGAATTATTCTGTATTTTGTATATAACTATAATTACGGTTTTGTGATGATTGAACCAGAATATCATCATTTATCGCCTTATTTTTTATTCATACTTTGGAGATTCGTTTGGTTTGTAATGTTTATATCTGACGGTTCATTCTGGATGATTTTATGTGTTTTTGATAAATTAAAATATGTTAACAAGGCGGGAACGCTTGCGGTTTGATGGAGAAAAAAGAAAAAAAAAAAAGGGAAAAAGGAAGAAAAAAAGAAGAAAGAAAGAAAGAAACAAGAAATAAGAAAAATTACTAACATTTGTGCAACAATGCATAGATAGGGCAGACAGGCTAGGAGAGAAAGAGTTAGAAAAAAATCAAAGGTAACTAGAAGAGAACAAGGAACTAGAATGTGAAGAAAGGAACTAGAAAATAGAGAAGGAAAATCAAAGGAAATTCTGAAAAAGTGATGTGAAAGAAAGGAGGAAAAGAGGTTGATTACAGAGGGGAAGCTGAAAAAAATTGAAGGGAAAAAGATTACAGAGGGAAGAATCGGAATTTGAAGAAAAAAGATTACAGAGGGAAAAAGCGGAAAGCTTGAAGAAAAAGAACGTCAATTTTCTATGTTGAGACAGTTAGAACTAGATATATAGAGACTGATGCTGAATTGAAATTAAAGAAATACCAGGCATCAAGAGAACCTCCACCAGTTTCCACCAGTCGGTCTTTTTCCGCAGCCAATGCCTAAACCAAAAACGGGATTTATTATTTTTATATTCCAAAAAAGTTACCACCTTTGAGGAAAAAAAAAAAACGGGGATGAGAAATTGACGCTTGATAGTTTTTCTTTTCCTCGATTTGAAGTAAATTGAAAACGGCACGCAACGTCTTTGTGGTTCGGCCCCAAAGGGAAAAACAGGTGGACATTTGTAATATTGCGTCGTTGTTTTAAGAGGTAGCGCTTTTTTTCTTTTTTTGACCTGTACACTCACTTGCAGCGCGAACAAAATTTAATTTACTTGGGATCAGTTTGTTGTTTTTGGAAAGTTTTGAATTGAAAATTGTTGAAAGAAGAAAGAACTCCCCTCAGAAATTTCAATGTTCTGCTGATCGTTTTTTTCTCACGAACGTTTACGTTCATGTGCGCCCTGAAGAAAAAAAGGAGAGAGCAAAGAATCGTTTCTCCGTCGTTTCCTGAGCCGCACATGAGTCATTGTTTGGATCGATGGTTGCGTAATCGATTTATCTAAAACGTAACAAGACTTTTCAGTCACTGCGAGAATTCTCCTTCTTAGAGAACAACTTTTCCAGAGCGTGAGCAAAGTGAGCATAGATCTGCCCACTTTCCTTAAAGAAAGCAATTTGAAACGAGGAGAAATGTAAATGTGGAAAAGGAAAATTCGTTGTGTCAGTGGATGATCAGTATTGTGTACGCTCACCCAGATTAAGGGCGTGGCTAGCTAGGAAATAGGAGAATTTTCAATCTTTTGAAGTCTCATGCGTCATGTACTATCCCATCCCTGGACAGGGACGTTACAGGAAAAGGAAAATCCGCTGGGTCAGTTCTGAGCCGCGAGAGATTATGCGTTCATCTATCCTAAGGAACGGACAGGAATATTTCGCGGTCTCGAGAGGTGTTACGAGTAGAGATGTTAAGTAGTTGTCCTGTCATCAATACAGTACCTCAGCCTCCGGACCGGAAGGAAAGACAAGCCTCAAAAGAAAAAGAAAAAGGAAAGGACCCGTTACTCTCACCAACGTTCCGAGGTCGTGGTCAGACAAAACATCCACCCTCGTTTTAGACCTTTTTGGCCAGCCGCCTGTTCGTGACCCCAGAACAGAGGAAGTTCTCAAATCAAGTCAGCTGCCCCGATCAGACAAAATGGATGTTCTTTTGATTGATGGCAGGTTCCCTCCGAACGAATTGCCCTTTCACGTTTCAGACACGGGGTGATGTGTGATTCAAAACCCGCATTAGTCTCTCCACTGACTTTGCTGAAGAAGATAAGAAAACGACAAGAAGCAAGGCCTTGTTTTGACACAGATCAATCTGTTGATCGGATGAGTTTGTTAGAAAACGGAAGCCATCAATGCGATTGCCAGGCTTCGGTTTTTTTGCGAGGACACTGGGTTTGCACTACTTGCTGGTTGTGTACGGAAAAAAATCTTCTCCTTCAAGACCATTATCTCAACACTGTCCTAAAGATGTAGGTCGTTTGGAGCACCGATGTGAAACGTTTCGCTTGGCGAAAAATTACAGTTCGACACACCGCTACTACTCCGGGTTTTTTCTTATTTTTTTTTTTTTCCTCTTACCGCCTGTGGGTGTTATTGATAACCCAGTCTGCGATATTGATCTTGAGGCAATTTGCCATGGTTGGTCGTTACAGTACATGTGGTTTTTGGTGCTGGAGGATTCGTTTGTTCCTGTGTCTTGTGAGAGTAAGAGTACTAGATTCTAACGTCATATAGCAGGGAAAGGCTACCAAAGCGCTATAAAACTTAATTTTAAAATTTAATTCCTTCTAAAAAAGTCTCAAACTGGATATGTTGTGTGACTCCAGAATAAACCCGATGTGTTTTAATTGAAAAGAAAAATGCAGGGAATCAGCCATAAAAAGGAAAAAAAGAACGAGGACGCTGACGACATGCTTTCTTGCCCTGCACTCTAAACTGACTACTGTCACTGACGTACCAACGGATTAAATAAATTAATAAACCGACGTACATACCTGGACTCTGACATTCCTCCTACAGGGGTGTACCTCGGACAGGACCAAAGACTAGTTGTGTGGTTCAAAACCACTTATGAGAAACAGTACTGACACACGGTCATGATGCATTCGTTCGATGGTCACCTGTGGGTCATTGAACATTAAGAAGAGTGTTCTTGTTTCTTTTATTGGCGGGTTTGTGTTGGTTGTGTTTTTGATTTTGTTGCGGGTTGTAGGTGTCCGGGTTTTGTTTGTCTGCTGTTTCTCACTTAGGGAACGGGGAACAGTACGAAATACTGCCCGCTCCATTGTGACATCTGCACAGACCATCGCCGGGCAAAGGTCGCGTCCCATGTCGCACCTTTGCACACAAATGCTATCATTTCCGTTTTTCCATTTCGGAAGGTAGAGCTAGTGGATCTGGTTGGACTTTACCACTGTCTTCTTCGGGAATATGCTATATATCTTGCTTTGTGGATTGATACGCGACTAGCCAAGTATCAGACACGCGATTTTCCACTGAAGAAAAAGAAAGGAAAATTGCTTTATAAGAAATGAAGGAAAAGAAATTGAGGATAAAGAAATTGAGAAAATTTTTATTGATACTGTATCTGTCGCTGAAGACTTACTTGCAATTTTTCACAGAGTAGAGTGGGTTTCTTACCCAGACGAATTTCTCGGATATTGTGGGGAACGCAATCTCATTTCTGATCTCAATGAGGAGGAAATTTCATACGGTTGTCATCTCTTCCATTTCAACCACGCCATATCATCCCCATATCGCTATGGCCATGGTTTTGAACGTTTCAATGGAACGTTTAATTTAAAGTCCATGTTAGAAAGTTGTGCAAGGCAAGTGCCCAGGAATGGGATCGTTTGTACCGGCTTCTTTGCTTTTTGATCAGGCCGAATGCCGAACGTAACGCTGGGATTCTCTCCATTTGAGCTTCTTTGGAAATCACCAAGGGGTCTTTGGATTGGATCTTTAATAGAAGACACAATGGACGTAAAAAAAGCAGACGGGAACATACAGACAGTTTTAAAACTGTTTTACCAATCAGTTTATGAACTGCCATATCGTTTTTGATGAAGATGTTTTGAAGGATGCTATGTGAGAGCTTGATCAACAGTCAGCTGATGTAAAAAAAACAGATTGTGGTTACAAGGTCTTCATTTGCGGAGCAGAAAAAAACAAGCAAAGGCCACGTTCCTGCAGTTGTAGGGGATATTTCATAAATTAGGGAAGATAAATTTATATATAATTATAAAAATACATATTTAATAAAGTCCTTTTGCTACTAACTGAAAAATTGCAACCTAACAAGCTTCGTGTTTTTTATGTCGGAAGGAAGGGTCCTTTTCAGGTGGTCTCGAGAAAAAACGAAATTCTTCGAAAAAACAAACCTTTCGGGAAGTAAAATTATCAGATCAAAATGCAAACACTGAGGAAGGTATTCATGTGAACATGTTTGAAGAAGTATGTTGAACGTACAAATGTTTGCCTCAAACAGTCGGGTTTGATTTGAGTGGATATATCTGTGATCAGAAAGAAGAAAGAGAAACTGATTTTTTATCAACATGCCAGACATTAATCCGTATCAATAATATACCCTTTATCCTTACATTTACCTAACCACCTTAACATCCCCCTCCCCATTATTCCATTAACCCAACACCCTATCTATTAATTATACCAAAAAAATAACACCCCATTATCACAAATTATTATTATTTTAACTTCCCCCTTCAAATCCCCAATATATAAAATTTCAACACTACCCCCCTCCCTACACCTACAAATTCCATACATACTTCATATATAATCCTTCAACCCTTACCCTAATACCATTAAACAAAAATAATCTATCCCCCCACAACTTTCTATCATAATATATCAACACAATTACAACTACCATTTTCTCATCCCATAATCTAAATTCCCCAAACAATATGTGTATTTCTATACTACTTCCCTCCCCTTCAATTTAATATCTTCTATACCCTCATTTAACGCCATCCCCATACATAATAAAATTTGAAGTATTTTTTAAACTTAGATTTATATGATCGCCCCATCTCACCTCTCGTTCCATTCACAGTGGTTATTGGTGGCAACAAACTGATGGATCAGAGCGTTACTGCATCGATTACAGAAAAAGGCTGAAAAGGTAAAAATTAAGATCCCAGTTTGTTCTATCGCTCCTAATCCCAGACATTGAAGAACTTTGGTTTTTGTCAGCTCTCGGAAGGCAGTATTTTGTGAAGTAGACTTGACCTCCCCTAAGGGGGGTACTGGCAGAATCTTCACTGGCTGGTGAAGGCTTGACCTGAGTGACAGGAAAAACAGCCAGCGTTTTTTTTTTTCAAACACCTTTTGTTGTTCTTTTCCAGTGGACGGAAATGCCATTGGTTTTTTGCAAATGCCCAGCTTCTTTGCCAGGAAATGATAATGTGCGAGAGCCCTGAAATGAAACTCATGAATTGTGTGAATGTGTGCAGTCAGTTTTTTTGAAGACCATTTTGTATGTCCAGCCTTCTTGCACTGCAAGGTCATGGTGAGTAAGTAGTGGACCTCCTTCCTTCTCTAACTTACGAGCTGTTCTTTTGCAGACTCAGAAGTTTTGGTTGACCTGCAAGCCATTATCCAAAAATTCGTGTGTTTGCCGGGGTTTTTCAATCTCTCGAGTAAGGGTTTTTGGTAATCATCATCACTTTGTCAGTGGGAAAAAAATGATGCCAGAGGGGAAAGAAAGGAAAAGTACGATAAGCGTAAGAAAAGTGGAAAAGAGAAAAATAAAAAGTAATAATGAAAGATTTCTTTATCCTTACACAAACCCACTAACTACAAAGAAAACAGAATCAGGTCCATCATCGGATTGTTTTTGTTGTTTAATATAGAGATATGTACCCCACTTTGCGTCCCCTGACGGCCCCCTTCCCCCCTGTGGTCGTGGACCCTGAAACTGAGAAAGGGAACGAGAACAAAGTATTGGTGTGGGTCTGATGAGTGCCAGAGGCTTTGGGAGGTGTGTTCAGTACACCACCTTCAAATCTTTTCCTGTTTATATTGGTACCCTCCCTATCAGAAGACTTTATTTTAAGATTTGATTGCCAGTTCTAAAGGATGGGAGCGGTGGTTTATGGTTTATGTTTACAGCAAAAAAAAAAAAAAAAAGGAAAAAAAAAAGAAAGAAAAATAGAAAAAAAAAAAAAAAGTGCTCTTATTACAATACAGATCGCAAATACGCAGTAAGACAGTAAGAAGTCTCCCTCAAAGACACAGGGAGTAATACTCCACTATTGAGAGGGAAATGAGAGAGTGCTTGAGGGAGTGCTGGGCTCTTCGTATGGGCACATGGGATGAAGTTCGCCCCAGGTTCTTGACTGGAAAGAGAAAGAAGAGGATAGAGAAAGAAAAGAAGTTTCAGTTACAGAATGTCCTAGTCCCTGACGTTCTTGAAAATCTGTGGCTGAAAATCGTCACTTCCCCAAGAATAAGAAAGCAGCAGTTAGGTATATTTTTAAGATGGTCTGTGCCATATGTGGAAATTCCAGTTTACTGTTTTGTAACGAGTGCCTGGAACACAAAATGTCATGGCAGATTTGTTGTGTAACGTGCGTGCATTATTCATGGAAAATGTAACTGTTTCACGGGAAAAGAAAAAAAAGACTTATTCCTTGTTTTGTCTTTCTTAAGATTTCGGTGTGATTATGTGTGTTGTTGTGTTGTGTTTTTGTGTGTGTTGTGTTGTTGTGATTTGTGATTTATGTTGTGTTGAAAGTTGGTGTGGTTCTTTGTGTGTGTTTGTGATCAACTTTTGAAGGTGCATTGTACTATATTGATGTTTAAATCACGTGGTATCTTTTCTGCATAATTTGCTTTTGTGAAAGTAAGAGTGACTATATGTTTTCGCAAGCAAAACGACTACTTGATGCTTGATGTAATACATAAATTTATTCTTTGGTAAACAATGGAAATAAATCATGTACTATTTATGTCTAACTTGCTGGTGGAAAGATCGAATTGAGTTGGAAGATGAATATAATATGTATGTGTGCAATATATGTGCGCAAAATAACCTTTAGAAAATATGTTATATAATATTATACACTGTTTTGATTGTGGTACAATTGGACAAACCAAATATTGTTTTCATTTTGTCATTGTCACCAATGATGGAAAAGCATGTGACTTTTTCATGGGACACTATAACATTAATGTGGGAAAAAAAAAAAAAAAAAAATAAAAAAAAAAAATAAAAAACTATGTTTATAAACCTATGGTTATTTTGTTTACTTGTCTATTGAAAGAAACACTTTTACCACTTGGCAAAATATTCGCATTTTTATGAGGGTTTTGAAATATATGATGTCTTGAGACACAAAGATCACGGGGAAAAAATATGCTTAATTCTTATGTATATGAACACCAATTGTGATTTGAATTATTTGAATTGTTTGATATCCCTAATGGTTTTTTCCATGTATTTGTTGATGAATGGATGAAATCGTAATCTTGAGGAATATGGTGATCAATTATGATGTTTTTTTTTTTTTTAATAAGATTTTTTTTGGAATTGAAATCGTGAAATTGAAAGTTGATTGTTTTGAAAGTTTGAAATGAAATATGCTATTTATGTTAGGGATTCCTGATGTGATTGCATTATATACGTTGATTATAAATTTTTTTTTTGGTTGATGATGAAATCTGTGCGAATGGTTTTTACTCATTTTGAGATTTCTTGGCTGAAGATGTGTTTAAGTGAAAGTTTGTTGTGAAGTTGATGTTGTTATATCCTTTAAAAAAAAAATTTTCTGGAGAAAATAGGGAAAATTTTTCATCCCAGGATGGGGTGTGTATGTGACGTGGCCTCACCATCAAGGCATGTGACGCTCACATCACCAGTGGTTGTTGATATGATTATTTCCCGTGCCCACAATTCAAAGGAAATGTATAATGAAGAAAAAGAATATTCTGTGGCTTGACTAGTGTACGCGGAGGGGTCCCCAAAATAATTGTGAGTGTATGACTCATTCAAGAATGAAACGAAACTAATATGATTGGGTCATTGGGGGTGGAATGGTTTGAAAGTTGTGAAAGAAAGTGAGTCCACTGAGTGTAGTTTAAAAAACAAGGCTGGTAAGGTAAGGTGCTGGTCATGTGTTTTGTTGAACACTGAGTATGCATCATGAGGAGAAGGGGGAACAAGAGTCTGTTTCTTTAACCCAGCAGATGGACTAGCCCTACCCTGCCTAGAGACTCGACACCGGTCAGGACGAGTGGTCCTCTCTTCTGACCAGTCCATTACCAGGTGAGCGATATCGATGTTGGGGGGAAGCTACAGGGGGAAAAAAAACGGAAAAACTTCTTAAAGAAGAGAGAAGAAAGAAGAGAAAGAAAAACGAATTCATATGTTGAATGAGAAGCAGGTTACTTACTACGAACTTATTCGCTGTTCTAAGCCCTTTTCACCATTTTACCTGCCCCACCCCCTTCACCCTCTTCATCTTTCACCAGTTGAGGTGGTTGTAGATTTTTTTTGCTGAAGAAAGCATGGCCATGCTGGTGTGGGAACACACGGTTTCGTTCCGCCCCCAGCGTTACCCACTCCAGGGCGAGCGAAAGATTTGAAGCTCGATCATTCATTTAGCCAAGAGCAGAGGAAAGTCGCGGAAGCGAAGTCGGACTGTTATCACCAGGACCATGGAGATTGTTCGAGGGGGCAGTATCAGTAGTATATAGTCTCACAGAAGAAGAGACAGGGAATTGAAGAGGGGAAATGAAGGGAAGCTTTTTATTGAGGCAGGCAGGTCCTCAGTGATTAAAGTGATTATCGGGAGGGAGTTAGAAACGTTATGTTTACTCCTGGTCCGGGAAAATTTTGGGTTGCGTTACTTTTTTGTTTTTTTTATTTAAGGTATGTGAAGGAAGGCTTTATAGAAGCGAAACTAGACCCTGTTTTATTCCTTCAGTGTTTTGTTTTAAAGAGAGAGTCATGTGTTGGAAAAGACTATTTTTCTCTCAGTTTGTAGTCAATAAAGAGAGATACATGGGTGACAAAGTGTGATGATGATTGATTTGTCTCTCGGTTGTTGTGAGGAGAGATAATTGGTGTTGCCGTTTATTTGTCTCTCAGTCTTGGAGAGAGGATACTTGTGGTAAACTCTGTTTACAGTTGTGGTTGTGACTAGTAAAGTGGTTTCCCTGAAGGAGATGAGGGGGAGAAGGGGAAAGGGCGAGGGGGAGAAGAAAAGACAAAACATTCGGTTAGTGCCTCCTTTTGGGTGATTGGAAAAGATTGCGTGTGCGTATATGAGTAAAGTAAAGGGGTAAATGCTTGTCAGAATGCGGGTATGCACAGACGTGACAGCTGTGACTCTGTATGATCCTTTTTCTTAAGGAAGTGTTACGGTGGATCGCGGGAAGAGAAGAAGGAGAGAAAGGGGTGGAACAAAAAAGAAGAGAGAAAAGAAAGAAGAAAAGAAAGAAAGAACGAAAGAGGAAAAAGAAGTCTAGAGAAGAAAGAGAAAGAGGAAAGCGAGAGAAAGGGAGAAAGAAAGAAAAGAAAGAAGAAAGAAGGGAAGAAAGTTCTTGTCAACATGCGTTCATGCGAAGCACGTTGTTTCAAACGTCAAGGCGCCTCTGAGTGAGTGGAACTACAAGAAGGTCATGAAGACACTATTAGTCGGCAGTAATTAAAAGTGCTGCCAGGATAAACATTGCAATCCTGTGGGCGAAAAAAAAAAAAAAAAAAAACATAAAAAAAGAAAAAAAAAAAAAAAAAAAAAAAGAAAAAAAAACAAAAATAAAAAGAGGGGTGATTGATGGTGATTGTGATTTGATATAGAAGAAAACTGTGGTGGAGTGAAGCAGGCGGGAGGCAGCCACAGCAGCAAAGGAAAAAAGAAAAAGATAGGGTTCAAAATAACTCAAACGTCAAAGTTGAGTTGTCAGCAAGAAGAAGGTGGATGAGATGAAAATGAAAATAAAAATTGTAGAGTGTGAAAGCCAGACAGGAGAAAGCCAAGGGTAAAACAGCAGACAAGAGATTAGGGTTGAAATTTTGATAATGAAAATTTTGTGAAATTCAAGGAGGTAAGCAAGAAGGTGGATGCAATCCAAAGACCCAGTGCAGACAAAGCAAAGAAGCAGCAAAGAAGAAAGACACAGAGTAGAAACAGGTTCCTTGCTAAGTTTTTTTAATGCTCACCACCCAAACACCCAAAAATGAACCAAGCTGTTTGTGTGTGTGTGTGTTGATGTGTGTGTGTCGTGTGTGTGTGTGTGTTGTTTGTTGTCTGTGTGTGTTGTTTGTCCTTGTGAAATCCTGTATTTCAGTGTTTCTTATTTAATTTAGGACTGCAAAATGTGACTTTCAGTATGTGCGATGATTTCCACAAGTTTTCATTTCTCAAAAAATTTGGATATGTTGACTTTCAAAATGTGCTGTGATTCCGCAAGTGTTCTTGTTATATGAGACTGAACTGAACTTTTTTAAGTGTTTGCAGGTTACTGACTTTGTGTGGGTGCACCAATTCAAACTGATATATGTGAGATATTCTATTTAAACCTGAAAAAGTGAAACTGTTGGCAACCCCAGAAGTGAGTATTTCATTCCAAGACTATAGTTGGTGAAACCCTGTTAAAACACCAGGTTATAAAGGGGGGGGGAGGCTGTTCATTTTATTAATGTGTTTAACCCATTCTCCTTGTCCCAAATATGTCTCTTCTGTAATAATTTGTGTTTACAGCAAATTTTTTAATGCACCTAAATAACCTATTGAATTTATGTTCAGAAAGCGCGAAAAATATGGCTTAGATTTTACACTCGTTTTTTTTTTTTATAATTTCCCAGGGAGCATGCCCCCGGACATCCAACTCCCTACTTCAGTGGTTCTTCTCCTCCTGTTTTAGCCCTGATACCATGTCAAAATATCAGGAAAGTTGGCTGGGACATATTTTGATGGACATGTGAAATGGACACACCCACAGATTTTTATGGACCGAAGGCGAGAGGAATAGAGGATAGCAGCTGAAAGTGGGAGTGGGATAACGCGAGGGATGAGGTTATCAGATTATATTTGTGTGACAAAATTGTCTAATGCATTTTTTATTTAAAGCGCCCCCAGACGCAGATTAGTGTGGAGAGGATGGGGTAAAGGTGGAGGACATGTATTCATGCCAGTGACCTAGTGCCAGAGTAGAAGTAGATTAGTAAGACTCGGGGTGTTGGTAAGGCTGCTGTCCAGTTGTTCCTTTCCTTGTTGATGACAGGTACACATCGCTCCCTACTCTAGATGTGTCTTTTATTTTGTGCGTGTCCCGTTTTCCAGAATTTTCCCAGCGATCAGCACCTGCTCCTGTTGTTTTTCAAACAACATCAAACTGTGATACGAGTAGTCGTATTATCGCTAAGGACAGAGGAAAGATCTGTTATCATTGGGGAGGAAACAAGTAAGACTGTTATTTGTTGTACTTTCTTGTGGTTCCACTTGTTGTTTACGATAATAATGAATATAAACTCATGTAGTCCACTTTACTTGAAAGTGAGTGTGATTCATAACAATGAATAACAGGTAATAACAGGGTATTATAATTCACTTAATTTTCATTGATTGGACAGAGTCACAGTCATTCGAAATGGTCTATATGAGTAGCTACTATGACGCGTTTTCAGAGCAGTCTAAACCACAGTTGCAGTCATGCAATGGTTTTTATGACCTGTTATCTAGATTAAACTGAATTGTTGTGTTTGTTTGTTTTATCAGCAAAAAATCGTTCATAGACGTTTGTTTTTGAATTTGTATTACATAAAGTCACAGACTGATTGATATTCATAGTTTGATGCACGGTGTCCATGATCGGCTCCTCTAAAGGGCAAGTTTATATCGTCGTCTTTCATGTGGGTGGACATTTTTGTAGTGCTGCCAGATACTACATACACTAAAGATCAATACTTACGTTTTACACATCATTTAGGCTTTATTTATATTAAAAAAAAAAAAAGAAAAGTAATGCCCGTCACAATTCCTAATGTCTATTGCACCGTTTCTTCCATTTGTTGCCACAGAAAAAACGTCCTGGTCTAGATTGCAAACTCAACTATATACATGCTCAGACCCCTCTCTTAGGTCGTCAGGAAGATCAAAAACACAGGACGAACGAAAAATGACAAACGTGAAGTCACTTTATTATCCATTCAGCGCATTCAATGCCCGGATTTTTGCTGATGAAGTGGGTTTGATTGTGAAGAAAATGAAGAATTTTCGTGGGAAGATAATAGATTAGCGATGATCAACACCCATTTGTGCTGAAAAGTCGGGTTTTGAAGGATTGAAAGTGATGAAGATTATGTGAGGATTTCAACACCATTTTGTGCTTGATACTGAAGTGGGGTGAATGAAGATAAGTGATGTGATTTCAACACCTTTTTGCTACTGATAAGATAAATGATTTGATTCAACACCCATTTTGCACTGAATATACTGATAAGATAAGATAAAGTTGGATGATTCAACACCCATTTTGCACTGATAAGCTAATCGTGATGTTTCATCACCCATTTTGCTGCTTGGAAGTTGGGGGACGATAAAGATTAAGATTAAGGATGTTTCAACACCCCATTTTTGCACACTGTTAAGATAAGTGTTGATTCAACACCCATTTTGCACTGATAAGATAAGTGATGATTCAACACCATTTTGCACTGATCTGATTAGATAAGTAAGTGATGATTTTGATGCAACACCCATTGTAATTTTGCCACTGATATAAGATAGATAAGCTGATGATTTAACACCATTTTGTGCCTGAAGTGGGTGTTGGAAGTATAAGTGAGTTGATTCAACACCCATTTTTGTGCTGAAGTGGTTTGGGTGAAGATACGTGATGATACAAACAACCATTTTGGCATCTGAAAGTGGATGAGAGAAGTGATTTTGTCGTTCATTGTCGTTTGTCCTGAGTGTTTTTGTACATTGACTATGAGGAAGACCTGAGAGGTCGAAACATGTTGTGTTTTGTCTGTGCGTGTGATTCGTTTTTTTTTTTTTTTTTTTTTATGTCCTACGTTTTTTTTTTTTTTGTTTTTGTTTTTTTTGTTGTTTGTTTTTTTTTTTTTTGCGGTTTGTTGTTTGTTTGTGTTGTTTTGTTGTAAATGTATGTGTGTGTGTAAGATTATCTGTTTTTCTAATCTCTATCTGAAAAAAAAAAAAAACAAAAAAAAAATCCTGTGGAGAGTACTAGAAAGCACGCGTTAAAGTAAAATCAACAGAAACAACTAAATCAGGAGAAAAAATGTACATCAATGTTAAGCTGTGATGGACTCATGAGGTTCTGTTTGTAAAAGAAATAATGTGTGTGATTAATTTATTTAAATGTATATCACCACAATTAAGTTTTGTTCTGAATAAAAAAATAAAAAAGCAGAACAGATTAAATATTATTGTTTAACCACCATTTATTATTATATATTTTTGTGGGAGAGAGTGAAGTGACCATGCAACGTATAATGTTTTACTCAAAACAAACAGATTTGTAAAATAATGTATAGAAGTGAAGAATGTCTGTTTTGGACTTGTATTCTTACTGTTTTGTATGAAATCATTCAACAACAGTGTACACAATTTATTGATTTTTTTAACATCTCACTCATAAAAATTCAATCATTTCATTAATTAACTAAATTGTAGCTATTTTTATTTTTTTTCTTAATTTGAAAACATTTCAAGTGTGTGCATGACAATTATGAATGCATTAAGGTTTTAGTGGCGGGCAATTGGGGGGAAAAGCAAAATTGAGCTGCGTGCTGCATCTCTTTTGTTATTTAATTATATCAACTTTGTGGTAAATTTTTTGACGTATGTAATATTTCCTGCACACTGGTGTTTTGCCATGTTTGTAGGGATACGTACACCATAAGATGACTTTATGCCAAAGTGGGGTATGTGGATATTAAATGCTTGGAACTTTCCTGTAATGAGAGCTTAACTAAAGAAAAAAAGGAAAAAGGCAGAAAAAATGAGAAGAAATGTGAAATATATCTCTTTTGAGGAAAGGAAAAAAGAAGAATGAAAGAAGAAGCAAGAAACATGATTTTGAAATTATGTTCGCCCTCTCTGTTAGAAAAATTGTGCAAAATTTTCATGTTGATGTTTGTGTGATGAATGTGAAAATATTATATGTAGGTCCATTTGTGCTACTGTTTTGCTGTGGATGCTTTCATTGTGATCTGCATTAGTTTAGCTTGCCTTAATACATCGATCGGCCTTTCTTTTTGTGGACTTGCTTTCTTTAATGTGATTGTATCCTTCAAAAATTGGTTTGCATTTCACTTTGATGGCAGATTTATTTTGAAAGCAGAGTCAGTTCTGGTTTTAATTGTATTTATGGGCTTCTGTGCTATTTACAGCAGTTAGGTATTAAAAATATTAAAAAAAATTATTTTGACACAAAAGAAAGAAAAAGGAAAGCAAAGTTGTGTTGTTTTGCTTCTTTTTCCCACACGTGGTGCAGATGATTTTATTGAATGCAATTGTCAAAATATTCATACAATTTTAGTGTGATGCAGTAGATGTTTCCAGATATTGCAGTTACCTGACTTCAGTGATCTGTGAATTTTTGGTTTCTTTGTTGGAGATGTTTTGTTGTTAACTTGTTTTGCTGCTGCTGCTGCTGGTTGGTGTTTGTTGTTGTTTGTGGTAGTTGTTGTGTTGTTGTTGTTGTGATGATGATGAAGTTTGTTTGGTGGTGATGGTTAGTTCTTTCCTGTGGTCTTGGTTGTATAGGGAAAATTCAATCCACCCATTCCTCCTAATCCATGTTTTTTTCTTCAGAAATTTTGATTTTGTTCTTGTGATTTGGATTTGGGTAGGTGGTTTGCTTTGGTTATTTTTTCTTTGTTCGTTGTTTTTTTAAGTGAATAAATTCAACACCTCTATTCACCTCAAAGCAGGTGGGGGGGTTTGAAGGTTGTTTTGGAATGTAGACAGTTTGTTAGAAAAAAAAAAACTTAGAAAAAAAAAAAAAAAAAAAAAAAACAAAAAAAAAAAAAAAATGCTGGTACAGGCTGTTGAAGGGTTTTCAGATGTTTCTCACTTGAATCATCCTTTATTTTAATTTTCCGTTGTTTCAGTATTCAGTATGTATGATTTCATCATGATTTAATCCTTTATTTCTAATGTTTCCTGTATGATTTTCTACAGAAATAATCCTTTATTTCTAAGGTTTTCAGTTTTTCAGTATTGATTTTCACATGAAAATATAATCCTTTATTTCTAGTGTCAGTTGATGTTCAACTTGGAAAATAATCCTTTATTTCTATGGTTTTTTCAGTTTATGATTTTCTACATGGAAGTGATGTTCCTTTATTTCTAATGTTTAGTATGATTTTCAACATAAAGTGTTTGTTCTTTATTTCTAACTGTTTCTGTATTATGTATATTTTCAACATAAAGTAAAATGTCTTTATTTCTATTGTTTCTGTTATTGATTTTCAAAAGGAAAAAATAATCCTTTATTTCTAATGTTTCAGTATTGATTTTCACACTATGTAATGGTACTTTATTTCTAATGTTCAGTAAGATTTATGATTTTCAACATGAAAGTGATATGTTCCTTTAGTTCTAATGTTTGCTGTGTTAGGATTTTCAATATAAAATAATGTGTTCCTTTATTTCTAATGTGGTTTTCAGTAGGATTTCAACATAAAATTATGTTCTTTATTTCTAAAGTTTTCAGTATGTGATTGTCAAAGGAATAATCCTTGATTTCTATGTTTCAGTTTTATGATTTTCAACAGGATTTAATTCATTTATTTCTATGTTTCGTATCTTATGATTTTAAACATGTGAAAGTGTTGTTCTGTTCTCCTTATTTCTATGTTTCAGTAGGATTTTCAACATAATAAAATAATGTGTTACCTTTATTTCTAATATTGTTTCAGTCTTGATTTTCTACAGATAAAATAATGTCCTTTATTTCTAATGTTGTCTAGTACGATTTGTTTTGAACATGAAAAATAAACTAATGGTTTTTTTCATTTATAATTGTGTTCCCATGTTTAAATGGCTATGGTGATACGTATGAAATGAAATATTTTCACTGTTTTCATTTTTTTTTTTGTGCTGTGCGTCTATGTTTGAGGGAAGGGAAAGCAGTTAAGTGAGAAAAAACGCAGAACTGTGTATGTTTTCCTTTTCCATTAATTGTTTTTTGGACGGAGAAACGAGGTATGTGCACCCTGAGGGTGGGATAATGGAAATGGAATAAAATGGAATGGAAAATTGGAAAAGGAAGAAAGCAAAATGGTGGGGAAAAAATGGAAAACAAGAAATATGAAAATGACGCAGCAAACTTAAGAAAAGTAGAAGGGGGTTAGTACAGCCAGAACATTAGATAAATAAACAAAGTGTTTGTCTGGTGCTTTGTTTGTTTTGTCCCTTGGCAGTTACTAACCACTCCTCTTTGTCTGAATTCTTTTGCAGGATTTCATGGCTTATTCAACAGCAACAATAAACAACAACAGTAGTCACTGTCTTTGTCTACCAACACACAGAAAGAAGAATTACCTTTTTCTTTTTTCGTTCAGCATAATTTCGGTGAACTTGTTTGTTTTATGTGCTAAGCTAGATAATGGAAATCAAAGATTAAAAAAACATCACTTCAACATGACAGTTCCTCACTCGACAATAACAATTGTGCCTTCTCCTTATGTAAGTCTTCTTCCACTCAAGCAGGCAAGAGAGACCCCTGCAGCGGATGGTTTGATGTAACCCTCTCAAAGACACGAATGTTCACCAGGTCTTATCCTGTTTGATGCCTGTATTCCAGGGTGTCTGCGTTTCAGTTTTGTATTATATTTGGCGGTTGCTGTTGAACATAGATGGTTTTGTGAGGCTTTGCTTTAACTGTGTACTTTCACGAATGCGATTTTGGTTATTTGGGTCAGTTTTTGTATTTTGATTGTGTAAAAAACAAGGGCCTTTTCTAATTTATATTCTTTAAATAAATTTTTGAAATCCTCCTCGGAATCGTGAAATTCCTCCAGGGAAGCCAAAAAAAAAAAATTCTCGGGGGGGAATAAAAAAAAAAGAAGGGAAAAAAAAAAAAAAAAAAATCGATTCATCGGGGGAAAGAAACCGATTCTTAAAACGCCCCCCCCAACCGCGGTCCGCATTCGCAATATGGTCTGATTCTGTATTCGGTATTCTTAAGTCGCAAAGCCACAAACAGCCATTTCGCACCGGTTAGTTAGCTCTTAGGCACTAATGCCTCGAAAAGTGGAGAGGAGAAGTAGAAGTATGAGAGAAGGCGAGAAGTTTGACGGAAAAAAAAGCGGGAATCAAAAAACAATTGGAGTGGGAGTGGAGACGAGAGAGAGTGAGAAGGTAGAGAAGTGGACTTTAAGTCGTGTTGTAATGTAAGTGAGTGGGTTAGATCCCGATGAATTCGAGCGGAGCGGGTGTCAACATATGCGAAAGGTTGAGAAGATCGGTCTCTTCAAGCAATGTGCCCTTTGCAGTAGTCAGAATCCGGTACTACAGAACGTAATTGAAATTGAAAATGAAAAATGCTTAATCACCAGAAAAGAGAAAGGAAGAAGCAGAGCACCCTTGTTCATTGTCTTCGACCCACATCCTAAGATTTTAAATGGGCAGCTTTCCTGCAGAAAGGGGAAAAGGGAAAAGAAAGAAATAAAGAATATATTTCTGCAGCAGTTGGCTGTGCTTGTCGGTTAGAGGGCGACAGCCGAACCAAGCCCCTTCAGATTGCTTAGAGTTCACATTCCAAAGTGTGAGTTTTGAATTTTGATAACTGTGTCTCCCAAGAACCATTTTGTTTTGTCTTGATAAACCTGTGGTTTTTTTATGGTCTTTTAATGAAATGTGTTTTGATATAAATATCATTTAGTAGATTTAGTTGTTTTTTAAGTAATTTATGTATTCTCCTGTCCGGAATTTTGGGTTAAAGGAATGTGAAGGCCAAGGCTTTATAGAAGCGAAACTAGACTGTTTTATCTCTCAGTGTAAAGAAGATACATGTGTGAAGACTATTTTTCTCTCAGTGTAAAGAGAGATACATGGTGAAGATTGATTTGTCTCTCGGTGTGAGGAGAGATACATGTGTGCAGATTTATTTGTCTCTCAGTGTGGAGAGAGATACTTGTGTAAACTCTGTTTACAAGTTGTGGTTGTGACTTAGTAAAGTGTTTTCCCTGAAGGAGAGGGGGAGAAGAAAAACATTCGGTAGTGCTCCTTTTGGGTGATTGGAAAGATTGCGTGTGCGTATGGAGTAAATGCTGTCATGAATGCGGGTATGCAAGAGTGACAGTGTGACACTGTGCTTAAGGGAAGTGTTACGGTGGTCGCGGGAAGAAAGCTCTTGATCACATTCGTTCAGCGAAGCACGTGTCAAACGTCAAGGCGCTGAGTGGAACTACAAGAAAGGTCACTGAAGACACTTTAGCAGCAGTAAAACGTGCCAGGATAGAACATTGCAATCCTGTGGGAAAAAAGAGGGTGATATAGAAAATGTGGAGAGTGCAAGCCAGGCGGGAGGCAGCAAGGAAAAAGATAGGGTTCAAACTAATCAAAGTCAAGTTGTCAGCAAGAAGGTGGATGAGAATGAAATAAAATTGTAGAGTGTGAAAGCCAGACAGGAGAAAGCAAGGAAACAGCAGACAAAGATAGGGTTGAAATTCAAGTAAGCAAGAAGGTGGATGGCAAAGACAGTGCAGACAATGCAAGCAGCAAGAAGAAACAGAGTTCCTTGCTATGTTTCTTTAATGCCTCCACCACCCAAACACCCAAATGACAAAGCTGTGTGTGTGTGTATGTGTGTGTGTGTGTGTGTGTGTGTGTGTGTCTGTGTGTGTGTCCTTGTGAAATCCTGTATTTCAGTGTTTATTATAATTTAGGAACTTCAAAATTTGACTTTCAGTATGTGCTGATTCCACAAGTTTCTCATTTATCAAAATTTGGATATTGTGACTTTCAAAATGTGCTGATTCCGCAAGTTGATCTCTGTTATATGAGACTGAACTTTAAAGTGTTTGCAGTTACTGACTTTGTGTGCACCAACTTCAAACTTGATATTGTGTGATCATTTAAACCTGAAAAGTGAAACTTATTGAGCAACCCCAGAAGTGAGATTTCATCCAAAGACTATAGTTGGTGAACACCTGTAAAACACTCAAGTTAAAGGGGAGTGTTCATTTTATTATGTGTTTAACCCCTTCTCCCCTTGTCCCAAATATGTCTTCCTGTAATAATTATGTGTTTACAGCAATTTTTATGCACTAAATAACTCTTGAAATTATGTCCAGAAAGCGCGAAATGGCATAGATTTTACACTCGTTTTTTTTTTTAATTTCCAGGGGAGCATGCCCCCGGACCCCCCTACTTTCAGTGGTTTTTTCCTCCTCCTGTTTTAAGCCCTGATACATGTCAAAATATCAGGAGAGGCTGGGACATATTTTGATGGACATGTGATGGACACACCCCACAGGATTAATGGAGAGCGAGAGGATAGGCAGCTGAAAGTGGGTGGGATAACGAGGACTGAGGTATACAGATTCTATTTGTGTGACAAAAGTCTAATGCATTTAAAGCGCCCCAGACGCAGCATTAGTGTGAGAGATGGGGAAGGTGGAGGACATGTATACTGCCAGTGACCTAGTGCCAGTAGACTCGGTGTGTAAGGCTGCTGTCAGTGTTCCTTTCCTTGATTCGACAGGTACAACATCTTCTCCTACTCAAGATGTTGTATTTTATTTTGTGCGTCCGTTTCAGATTTTCCCATGATCAGCACCCGCTTCCTGTTGTTTTCAAACAACATCAAACCTGTGATACGATAGCATACAGAAAATCTGTATCATGGAACAATAAGAGTTATTGCTACTTCTTTGGGTTTCATTTCTTAGT